>PVKA01031366.1:0-26342 GCA_004027165.1 Ctenomys sociabilis | reverse complement strand
TTCATGTGTTGGTATATAAGTCTTGATCTACCTAGGTCTTAACCATCCAGCAGAAAAGTATAAAAATAAAGTATACATCGTGAGCCCATAATATTAAGCTGAGCTGTAAATGGCTATGGTCGACAATTTCTTTGAATAACTCACTATGGTTGCAGAATGCTGGACTGTGTTGGATTGTGGTGTCGAGTTCAAGCACCTACGTTAGTTGAATGTCAATGGAGTGCCCACTTTTGACAGGTGTAGACAAAGGAAGGGGTGTAGAAAGAAAAAATCAGGATGTGTGTGTATAGACAGTACAGTTGGGATAGATAACGCTGTGCTTCTACATAATTCTATGAGAGGCAAGATCTGCACTAATGGTGGTTGGACAGGATATTATGTCGGCTTCTAGTACTACGGTCATCCACTAGGTAAATAATTATTGAATTTTTGATATAATTCAGATATAAAAAATAAGATAAGTAAGCAGCTACACTCTTAATTCACTGATAAGAGATATCTGCTAAAATAATATCTGTAAATATAATATCGTGTATGCACCTTGTACAATACCAAAACGTTATGAAAACAATTTGCAATGTATTAATTCATCGAATCTGTATGGTTAAGGTGTCTTGAAACTGTCTGATTGACATTTGTATTTCAATAAAATAAAAATAAATGAATAAAAAAAATCCCAAAGGCATATTTTATACAAATAGAGAAACCATCCTCAAATCCATACAGCAGCTCAAAGGACAGTGAGTGACCAAGAAAAAGCATGACTGCAAATCAGTGCCAGGTGTAGTCCTGGCACCAACATAGACATGTGGGCCAATGGAACAGAATAGAGACACTAGAAATCCATCACTGTATGTAGGACAAAATGATTTTCAATGAGTGTACCAAGACTGCACAATGGGTAAAGATACACAGTCTCATCAACAAATGGTATTGAGAAAACTGGATATCCACATACAAAGGAATAAAGCCATATATAAAAATTAAGTCAATATGGAATAAAGACATAAGCATAAGACTTAAAACTATAAAATTTATAAAAGAAAACAGGAAAATCTTTAAAGCATCAAATTTGGCACTGATTCATTTTTTCCTTTGCAAAATATAGGTAGAACAAGCAAACACAGACAAATAGAATGACACCAAACTTAAAAACTTCTCCACGTTAAAAGAAATCACAAAGTGACAATGCAACAAGATAAAGTTATAGAAAAGAAAGATGGTGATTGAGACTGGGTGTGGTGGTGTGTGCCTGTAATCCCAGCTTTTTGGGAGGCTGAACACAGGACTATGAGTCCAATCTGTGTAGTGAGACCCTGTAGATCCTGTAGGCCCTTCCTAAAAAATACCAAAAAAAGTAAAGAAAATACTTACAAATTATATATCAGCTAAGGGGTTTGTGTCCAGGTATTTCCTTGTGTCCAAGGAAATTGTATAACTCAACAACAACAAAAATTAAATAGCCTAATTTTAAAAAGGGTGAAGGATTTTAACAGGTAATTCTGCAAAGAAAATAAACAAATATTCACATGCATATGAAAAAAGCAACAGTGATCATGGTCAAAACCTCTAAAACATGCATATCATTAATCATAAAAGAAATGAAAGCTTATTTCATGGAGATGTAAATGGTACAACCATTATAGAAAATGTTACAGAGTTTCATCAAAGAAATGAAAAATGGAATCACTGTATGATCCAGCAACCCCACTTCTAAGCATGTATCTGTCATAGTTTGGGCCTATGATGTCTCCCAAAAAGCTCATGGGCTGAAGGAAAGGTCGCCAGTGCAGCAAGGAAGAGGGGCTTTGGAAGATGATTGGGTCATGAGGGCTTTCATGACATTAGTGGATTTATCTATGGATGGGTTCATAATTTGATGGCATTATTGATAACAGATAGAAATTTAGGAGATGGATTTTAGTTGAAGGGGGTAGATCATGTGACATGCCCTTGGGGGAACTATATCTTGTTTCAGGCCCCTATCCCTTGCTCTTCCTCCTCCTCCTCCTCTTTCTCCTTTTCCTCCCCCTGCTCACCTCTCCTTCTCCCCTTTTTTCTTCCCCCCTCCTTCCTAGATACCACAAAGTCAGCTGCTTTCCTCTATCATACTTTCCACATGATGATTCTTCCTTGCCACAGAAACACTGGAAACAGTGATCATAATCAAAACCTCTAAAATTGTGAATCAAAATGTCTTTCCTACTTTAAGCTGTTCTTTTAGGTACTTTGTCAGAGGAATGGATAGATTCCTAGCACAATATCTGAAAGAAGAATCTTAAGATAGTCTCACTCCCATTTTTATCAGCACAATCCTTACAACAGCCAACAGGTACAAGCAAGGCAGATATCCATTAGTATTTGGCTACATAAAGAAAATGCCATTTGTACAGACAGGAGAATATTATGCAGCTTAAAAGATCCTACATGATACATGCTACAATATTTGTGAATCCTCATGACATTATGTTAAGTAAAATAATCCAGACTAAAAAGGACAAACACTCCATGACTACAGTCATCTCAAGCATCTGAAGTTGTCAAACTGATAGAAATAGGTAGTATAATGATGGTTGCCAAGTGGAAGAAAAGAGGAGGAGTATATAAAAGGGTTTTGCAAGATGAAAAAGTTCTGGAGATTCATTGCATGACAACAGGTCTATGCTTAATAATATTGCACTATATACTTAAATGATTAAAATTATAAATTAAATGTTATGTATTATAAAAAAGAAACAGGAACTCTTGGATGATTTAGGTCTTTCCCATACACCTGACTGCTTTCTCTGAGTAAGAAGAGGTAACGCTTCTGCTTTTTATCCGTAGCATTTAGAAAACATCTGAAGTTTAAGAGACAATTAGTGAGTGTATGATGGATGGATAAACAGGGCAGATGAAAAAGTATGGACACATCTCTTGACTTCAATTCCAAATTCCCTCGTTTCCTCTTGCCTCATTGCCTTTGCTCAAATTGCAGCATCTCTCTGCTCCTTCTTACCTCTATCTGTGACCTGACTAATCTGCACCTTATCAAGGAAACATTTGTAGATCTCAGGACATTGATAGGCTTCCCTTATGCATCCTCTGAAGGTATCTCAGTTGGAGGTAAGAACTTCCCACACCACAATACTTGATTTGTCTGTTGGCAACCATGAGAGGTCTTTCTTGTGGAGAGTTCACATCTGTAACCCAAGTAACTAGCAAAGTGGATAGCCTGCAGTAGACACTAGTTAGTATCTATTTGTATCAGTGAATGCAGGGAATGAATTTATTAAACTTTGAAAAATGTAGATAGTCTGTCGTTTTTATCTTCTCTTGAATACTAGCTTTAAAAAACTGTTTTGGAAATAAAATCATGGCAGAATTTCCTGCATTTTTTTCAAATAGTAATGTAACACTATTCTGCATTATTGATTAATCATAATCCTATGGTATAGGTCCCAAATTCAGATGCTACATTCTGAGGAAGGAATTCACAAGTGCACCTTTCCCTCTTCCTAACGGGCAGCCATTACATCTGTTTAGGGCTGGGCCCAAAGGTTGCTGGTGAGAAGACTTCACCTCCCTCCCCCGTACAGTCAGTATGCAGCTACACACGTAGAAGAATCTGCCTTAGTGCCTTTGGTTACACTGCTAACTCTCTTAGCAGAAATTTCAGGATTTTACCATGGAATGCAGAAGAAATATATTGAAAAATATTTAAAGGCAGTGTTTGTCAATGAAAACCTTAATAAGCAACATACATATTCTAAATGATTAACTAGTTGAAACTAGAGCATGCTTTTAACAAGAATATTAATAAGAAATGCTCATAATATTAAGAAACATTACAAGGGGAAATATGTAGGGACTTATGCCAGTTCTTCTTAAACTGAGATCCACACAGTATGTTCTTTAGCATTTGTGAGTTCTGTAGGACAATTTTTAATGTCAACGTTTAATTAGGGGATCATTTAAGTTAGTAGAAGGGCCAGGGATATAGCTCAACAGCACAGCCCCTGCCTGCCGAGCACAAGGTCCTGAGTTTGATTCCAAGAATCAGAAAGAAGAAAGATAAGTTAACATACTTTAAATCATTGGATATACTTACTGTCTAGTGGGGAAACCAAAAAAAAAAAAAAAAAAAAAAAAAAAACCCAGTAGCGGCAAACAGTTCTAGAGAACAGAAAGACTCCATATTTATGATTGCGTTAATACTGAGTAATCTACTAGAGAGTCTAGAGTGTGTTTCTATAGACCTGAGAAATCAATAAATTTTAAGTAAGATGAACACAGGGAGATTCATACCTAGATAAATTATATGGAAGCCCCTATAGCCAAAGAGAAGAAGAAAATCATGAAAACAACAGGAGCAAAACAATGATAGGAGCACAGGTACACCAACACCATCAGCAGCTAATTTCTTATCAGCATCGATGGAGGCCAGAGACAATGGAATCACATTTGGAAAATTTCAATCATTTCTTGAGATAAACTCTGTAGGACTCTCATACATGTATCAGTGCAATTGGTACTGTCCTATAGGTCTCCAAAACTATCCTTTCTTCTGTTTTTAGATTGCGTTGACTAATGCTTTCCTTTATTATATAAAATCTGTTAAAACCATCTAGTGAATTTTTCTTTTCAGTTATGCTTTTAGAGTTTCTTTTTGGTTATGTTTTCATAATTTCTGCTTTTCTATTACCTACTTGGAGAGGAATAGATAGCACAGTTATTTTTCATTTCGGTGTCATTTCCTTTTGTTTTTAAAAATACATTTTAAATCACTTGTTTAAGTTTTATCTGCTCAAACCAACATCTGAGCCCACACAGAATCATTTTATACTGGATAATTTTTTCTTCTCACTCTCTCTGTTTTTTGATATCTTATAATTCTGTTGTTGAAAATTGAACATTTTAGCTAATAAATAACAGCAACTGTAAATTCTGATTTTCTCTCTTGAGGAACTAATTTTTGTTAGTGACTTGGTTATTATTTATACAACTCATTTCTCTTATAATATGTGGCTGCAAATTTCTACAAAAGTATTGTTCTATTTTTATTTTTAGCCTGGTTTCCTAAAGGTTTGCTCTGAAAGTATATAGCTTAGTGGAAAAGCAAGTCTGTATCCAAATATATCAAATCAGTAAGGCTTCTGTCCTCTGACAATGGAGTCAGGCATTTTTCTATTTCTTCAGGGATAACTTTTCACCACAAAGCTCCTTTTCTTCCTTCTCTGAACATGTATGCCACTCCTCAGTTTCCTGGAGACATTTGGAGAGTTATCTAGCTTTGTTATGGTTTCTCATTTCCAGGGAATCTCCATTAAAGTTTTGAGTAATTCATTATTTTTCCCAACTGAGACCTCAAGCTAGGAGAATTGTGAATTTTCCATATTCATTTCCTATGAGCTGGCTACTTTTAGTGATAAATTTTTGTCATAAACTTTTGTCCTATATTCCAAACTAAGTCTTGCCCTTCTGGTAGATGCTGCTGCTTTTTCACTACTGGAATTATATATGCTAACAGCACTAAGATGGGTAGGAAGGGATCCATGCCAGCAAAACCACAGATGCTGACTTTTCTTATCTAAACCCAAGCAGTTCTTCATGAATAAGTACTGTTCAATTTGTTCGCCCTTTGTTGATCTTCACAGTCTTGAAATGGCTGCTTCAACGATTTTGTTCAGTTTTATTCTGGTGGCAAAAGAAGATGTATAACTTCTGCATGCTTTCATGATTGACAACTGACTAAATTAAGTTTTGTTCTTTTAATTTTTAGGTTTTTTCATTTAAATAGCAGTACAGTACACTTTTTAACTCATGACTGTATGTCCACTGAAGTCCTGTTTTTCTTTTGAAGGATTTATAGCCAAGTTTGGAGTACATTATAGAATTCATAGGATAACACGTTTTTCTCCAATTTGAATCTAATTGCCATATGAAAACTAATTTTCATTTTAACTCAAAGAATCAAAGACAATGTCTGAAAATTATCAAGTAAAGAAGTACATAATGAATTTAGGTTGTCATTAGTACTTTTTCCCATTTTGTGAATTTTTTCCATTAAAAATGCTAAGAAGGAGCAATTCTTCAATAAAAGAATAAGTAAAAAGTAACATTTTTCAAAATGATAGCTATTTAAACAAAAATACTTTTAGGAAATATTTGGAAAGTAACTTAGCATTGAGGTTTCATCAGAAATAGGGGTAAATACAGTAGATTTAATTAAAATTCTTAATTTTTCACTCAATTCTCTCCTTAAGAGGAATATACCCCCCCATCACTTTGACTCTTGTCCTTTTCATATGATATGCTCTAGCTAATGGAATATGCCATAGTCTGTTATATTTGGGCCAAGGTATCAGATGCAGGTATATTTTTGTTAGAGCCCCTTCTATGTCTGTTCTCTGTCAATAGAGCAACATGATTCAAGAGGAACTTCTCTCTCGGTTCTGGCCTATGAATATGCATATGAGATCTGCTGTCAGGTCTGCTGCCTAGCACAGGACAGCAGCCAACCAGGTGCTATCACGGGGTGCCGAGCAGAAGTGAGTGAATGCAAAAGCAGCCTAATACGGGTATTAAAAATTGTGGCTAGACTAAATTATTGAGATTAATATTTTGTGTTATTATAGCAATAAGCTAAAACATTTCAGTAAGTTTTCTTCACATTTCGAGAGATGTTCAGGATGATCAGACTTACAATACAGGCTATGTGGCTTGAATATATAGAACAGGATGAACCTGAGATCTGAGAAGCCCAACTGATCGCCAGGCAGGAGAATCAGCTTTGTAGGTGGAGATGCCCTTGACAGAGAATACAAGTTGTGCTTTCAAATATGAACCCCAAATTGTAAGTTCAAGGGTTAGATGCTCCAAATTAAAGCTGTACCTTTTCAACCAATTTGAGTGGGAAGCTCCAGGAAACATATTCACAATGGGTAACAGAATAATCAGAGAGACTGGCTAATACTAAATTAAAAGAAAATAGAAATTCCATACTGGATTTTAATGTGTATCACTCCATGATAGTTTATTTAAAAATCACATGTCAAGTGATGTTTATGTTTCTGTAAAATTTTATTCAGTTCAGGTTACATTTATCTTTAGATGTGGTCATTCTGAAATTCACAAGGGTTTGAAAGGTTAACAGAGCGATGGTTCTTTTAGCATAGACTACAGGGAAGTGTTTGTCTTTATGAGAAAACAAGTTTTGCTTTTTACCAATTGTGGAACAAAATATATAAAAGGGATTACTTAACACAAAATCCAGTCAAAAGATGAGAAAAGAAAAAGATAGTCCTACATCCCATTTTTCCCTTGTTTGGAGTTCATCTATCTTATGGCAAAGTGATGTAGACCATGATGCAATGAATTATGAATCCTATGATCAACTTAATCCTTATTTTCAGGAAGGACTGAAACGCTCAAGTCATCTGTTTGTCTCTGCTAATTCAGTGATTAATTAGCTAAGAGGTGGTTCCTGATTTCTGAAAAATACCTAAATGGAAACTAAAAGTGGAAGGGAAGGAAAAGAGAATCCTTTATAACTGAAAAAAGCTTCAGCTTAGAAGCTTTGTATTCTGGAGTAAAATCTAACCGTGACCTTGGTAACAGGCCTAAAAATCAATCAAGTATCAGATTTTAGAAATCCTCTTTCTCTATTACCCAAGGTCATAGCAATGACTCATCTGAAAATTCTAAGCATTCATTGCTTGCAAAAATTATACCTATGCTATTTCTGAGAGACTTCTTTGAATTTTAAATGTCTGTTTTGCCACAGTGTGGTATCTCTTGTTTAGGGTTTTGCCTGATTTTGTTTCAAGTACTAAGTGATCTCTCACTTAAACTCTTTTTCCAATTTTCATCTTTCAAAGTCTTTGTAGAATGGTATAGAATTTTACTGTAGAAAGCAGTCTTAGAACTCACCTCTAGTTCCCTCTGTCACCAAACTCTAGAAAAGAGGAATGAAACTTAGGAGCCTTGGGTTCCCACTTAGGCTCTAGCAGTAAACACAGTCCCACTATCATTCTGCTTTTCATTCCTTTATTGAGATAGTTTGGGAAGACAAGGTCTCAATACTGACCCTTTGTGGCAGCAAAGGGAAAAACATTTTCAACGCTAAAGTGAGCTTTCAGTGTTCAGTATTTCTTCTGATTTGATGTTGTTGATGACACTGACTTCTACTAGTCATTTAGCACATATGAATCATGGTATAGCTTCAAAATACCTTTCTGTAAATAGCAACTTCTTAGTGTGAATCAGGCAGGCTCTATTATTTCTTCCTCCCACAAACAACTTTCCTGTTCACACAGATTTGATGCACACAGCATTGCCTAGATGTTTAGTATGGTACAGGGCAGAAGGCTTAGGCTAAGGATGAGAAAAGCTTTCCCTCTGGGAGCCCTGTTTGCTGTAGGTATAGTGGAGAAGGGGACAGAAGGGCTTGGGAAGGGGTAGATGGTCTGCACTTGCTGATGGCAACAAACATTTACAGGTGTTTTAGCTCATCTCTAACTCCTAGACTCTTGGAAGACCCTTCTTTGGCCAGGAAATCTGTGGCACAGGGTAAAGTGAAGTGGAGGAGAGGCATATTAGCAGGGTCCAGTTCATCCCTGACTGATTCGAGCCTCAAGGAGCAAAAATCAATCCTCAGGAGAAATCCAGAGGAGTACGGTAGGGCACCAATACACCAGCCTGGACTGATCCCAGTTGGTGCTGCCAAGAGGGACTGAACACCTGGAATGTACCCTCTGGAACAGCGATTCTGAGCATACAGCCAGAGGAATTTCTAAAGCTGGAATTAGAATTCAGCTCTCCTTGAGCATGACCCCAAAATAAACAAAACAAAGCCCTCTTTGAATCATAACCTTTGAATCTGACTCATGCACCTGTCTTTTCTGTGTCCTGGGAAAGAAATTTAAGGACTGAGGACTAAAGCCGGTGTTTTGATTTTCAGCCTTCCTTTCTCAGCAACTCCCACTCTCCTGAGAGTGGTTCAGTTTTTTTTTTTTTTTTTTTTTTAGTTTTAGGCATTGATTTTAAAGAAAGACCACTTTATACAAGCAGGTTGAGGGGATTTTAGGTCTTGCGAGAGTCATTAGAAATTATTGTCAATTCTTCCCTTAAACCTATCTTTGCCCCTGGGACACATGGCCTGCCAAAGGGCCCCATAAATCTGATTAGCCTCACCTTTCTTCTTCTTCTTTTCACATTAAAAATTTCTCGGGTTTATCAACAGCTTTAGAAAAGTTAAGAAAAATGAAACTGAACAGAAGTTTTGCCCTCCACTGCCACCAGTACACTGACAGTGCACCTCATGAATTATATTTTCAGAGACTTAGAAGAGTAATACGGGGCTGGCCCATATTTAGGTCATCTTCCTCCCCCTCCCATCTCCCTCTGACCCTCTGATACCATAAAGATCCTCTAAGAGTCTTCAGTCTCATATGCTAGAAATTCTTACCTAAAGGTACATGGCCCATGCTGCTGCTTCTGTCCTCTGTTGATTTTTCAAAGCCCTGCCTTATGAATCTTGAAATGCAATATCTGCATTCCATGTCCACAGAAAAAGCAAAATATATTCTCTTTCTTAAAATGTAGACTCATATTTTGACATCTTTCCCAATTGCAGCAGCAGCTCCTTTACTGTTGTGTGCGTCCCATAGCCCCATTCCTGCTTCCCACCCCCTCATGACACAATCTCAGATCTTCAGGTTATCAGATGAAAAGTGTCATTATCCTTCATCACTATGGCAAGACTCCTCTCCCACTGAACAGTTGTTTATAAAGGCAGTTAAGTGTGGACTTAATCATCAAATTCTTTCAGAGTTCTGTCCTTGTTTCATTGGGAAGATTCAGTGGTCTATGGTTCAAAATGGTTTATCAAAATCTGTTCCTGCTATCGAGCACTCTGGTCTCACTCCTTGAAGCGGATTACAAATTTCTTTATATCTGCCTCAGAAGGAACCAGAAAACTAACCAACTGAAATGAGGAAGCCAGATTTGAAAGAGGGATATCCTTAAAGGAGAACAGCGCTTGGAGGAGAGATACGAGGGGCTATGCTCAGGAAAGAGGGCAATGTACAGCTATCCAAGGGCAATGGCCCGTACTGATGAAACAATGAGGAGTCACGTCAATCGATAATTCCGGGTAAATTACCCTGAAAAGAACTCTGGCTAACTGGAGTTTTGTGTTGTGCCGGGGATGGAAATACACAGACAATGAAAACATCATCTGTTGTCATTCTCCGTGCAGCCTTAGCACACAGCAGCTTCCAGAGAGTATTTGTGTAATAAATGAAGCGCTGGCCAAACTAACCCGATGTTTTCAAACATACTATGAAATCCTGTGGTACAGTCACTTCCGTGCACCCACAGTCCGGACCTGACTTAAAAGAAAACGTAGGACATCAGGGGGTCACAGTTCCTGGGGCTGCATGCGGAGAGAGGCGAAGAGGAAACAAGGTCAATTGAGCAGACAGAAGACCTCTTTGAGGTTGATCTTTTGCATTGTCTGGGTCTTGCCCAACTTCTGAGGTTTCCACCTGTGTGCCCCCAGGGAGCCCAGGAGTTCGAGTCCCGGGGTGGTAAGAGGCGAGGCTCTTAGGGGCAGCGTCAGCCCTGAAGCGCCCCTGCACAGAAGCCAGGTCCGAGCACGTTGCAGTGCAGAGGTGAAATGCTCCCACAACGCGCCGGTTGAACGGAGTCCCTAACACAGCGGGGCCCAAGGGTGCCTCTGGGATTCCTGGGGTGCTACCTTCCCCTTGTTAAATCACCCCGTCAACTCCCTGCCCGCAGCTTTCCCGCTTACGCGCCCCACTCGGGGGTGGTCCTAGGGTCGCCGCGCCTCTGCGTGCAGCGGGCACAGGCGGGGGGCCGAGTGGGAAGCGCAGTGGGCGGGGGGCGCAGAATCTGCCGCCCTCCGCGGCTGCAGCTGCAAAGGAGGTGGCGGCGAGCCGGGAGGAGGGTGGAGCGGAGGCTAGAGCCCCGGCCGGGAGGGAGGAGCAGGGAGGAGGGGGCCGGGAGGCTGTGCCTGGCGAGCCCGAGGGGTGCTCGGTGTTCCCCCGCCCTCCTTCCGGGAGCGAGGATGCGGGCTCAGGGACTGGGGCTGCGGGGCTGAGGCCGAGGCAGGGAGCTGCGGCGCGCGGCTCCGCGAGGTGTCTCCGGTGCGGCGCGCAGGGGGGAGGCGCAGACCGCGAGGCGGCGGAGGAGGGGGCGATGCCCGGGGCCGCCGCCGCCGCGATGCTGCCGGCCCAGGAGGCTGCTAAGCTGTACCACACCAACTATGTGCGGAACTCGCGGGCCATCGGTGTGCTGTGGGCCATCTTCACCATCTGCTTTGCCATCGTCAACGTGGTGTGCTTCATCCAGCCCTACTGGATCGGCGACGGTGTGGACACCCCGCAAGCCGGCTATTTCGGGCTCTTCCACTACTGCATCGGCAACGGCTTCTCCCGCGAGCTGACCTGCAGGGGCAGCTTCACGGACTTCTCCACGCTGCCCTCGGGCGCCTTCAAAGCCGCCTCCTTCTTCATCGGCCTCTCCATGATGCTCATCATCGCCTGCATCATTTGCTTCACCCTCTTCTTCTTCTGCAACACGGCCACCGTGTACAAGATCTGTGCCTGGATGCAGCTCACCTCCGGTGAGTGCGCGCTCGCCGCCGCGGAGCCCGGGGACCCGCGGGCCTGAGCGACCGAGAGGGGGCGTGGGAGGGACGGGGCGGGCGCCGCGGGGCGCCCTGAAGCCTGAGCCCGCGGGTTCCCCAGAGCCGCACTGGCGCGGGGTCTGAAGCTTTCGTGAACCTCCCAAGTGCGAGGGACGCCACCCAGAGGGGCGCCACCCAGAGGGGCGCGCGGGAGGCAGAGCGGCTGGCGGGCTGGGACCACGGGGAACTAAAGGTGGGGGCTGGGGCTGCTAGGAGCTAAGCTGGGACAGACAGTGGGAACTGGAAAGCCAAATTGGAGACTTACTGGTGAAAGCAGCAAGCCAGCCCGCTCTGCCTTTCTCTGGGTCCATTTGTGTCACGGCTTTGTTGTGGTTGTGTGTGTGTGGTGGGCGTGTGCGTGTGCGTGTTAGTGCGCGAGTTGAAGTGAAACTGTCCTGGCCAGTTATAGATATTTTATCGTCCGTCTGGTTGCGAGTAAATTCTAATTCTGGTTTAGACCTCACCCTTTTAAGAAAGATGCAGCTTGGTGTGCTGTGTAGCAGTTTCCCACCGCCAAGCGTGCGGTTTTGCCTCCTTGTCAGGGAGCGGTTCTTCTTCAAACAGGCAGAGGTCTCGAGGGAGTCAGCATTTCTCGGGATCTCCTTGGGGGAAAGTGGCGCCAGGGAAGCGGGCAAAGGGCGAGCCGTTCTCGTTAGCATCTCTGATCACTCTGCCTGTGCACGCTAGATCACTGCGTGCTGGAGAATATGAAAGTACTTCTTTTCCCTGAGCACTGAAGTTGCTTCCTCACCCGGGAGGGACGGACGGGGAGCGCATTTCGTGACGGCTTTGAAGAGTCCTGAAACAACGCTGGCTCTGATGCTGTGCCATTCTCCCTGCTGGCCACCTAGCGTGTCCTTCTTTCCCAAGTCAAAGGATCTCGGGACCTGGGCACCTTGGTGCTCCGCACTGTCCGGCTCCTCTTGATTTTATGGCTCATTAGGGTGTGGAGATTCAGTGAATGGCCTAGGCAGCTAAACTTTCACATTTGCCATTTATTTTACTGTTCCATGCTTTAAGGAACTTAAAGATTTTGTTGTTCATCCTGTTCCTGGAAAGGTTTTCTAGGGATTTGGGACTGAATTTTCTTGAGTTTACCAGCCTTTGGGGGTCATTAAATCCTTAAGGTGCAGGATAACAACATTAAGCTTCATAACCTTACATCATTACTGTGACATAAGAAAAGCTTGTGGAAAGATAAACAAACTTGTTTGGAACTAGTTATTTGGTATTAAATGTGTCTCTGCTGTCCTTGATTTGCATTTACTGTGAAAGTGTGTGTGTAAAAATCCAAACATGAGCACCAGCAGGGTCCCATTTGCTCCCTCAAGCCGGTGTCCTCCTGCGGTGTGAGTTCACCTTCTGCTTCTGCCACCCACCCCCAACTCCTTCGGCACCTCCCTTCCCTCCATGTATTTCTACATAATGTTAACTTTCTTCCGTGAGCATCCTAAGAGCAGATTCACTTTGAAATTTGGAGTAAATTCCCATCCTATGATTATTCTTGACACTGAGCTCTGTGGTTTGACTTTGAAAGGAACAGGAAAAATAGGATGCCGATGTTTTAGAAAAAGATTTGACCCTGCACAGCTAATTTTAATTTTTCTGAGTTAAATGACCTATTTAGACTCATGATTCAAATGAGATTGTTTTCCAAAGGTCTGAAAGTAATTTGCAGATGTTTTCTTAACAATACACTATGAAATGTGTTACTTTACTAGATTTTTATATTCTCAACCTGCATTTTTGGGGCAAGAAGAAAATTACTTTTTGGAGAGAATTACCAGCCTTTAAATTAATACGAACTACAACTGTTACAATGCTGTTTTTCTTTCCTTTTCCTGGAATAGAGTACAGAAAAATCATTTTCTGTGGTCTCTTGAAATTTAATGTTGTGCTTTCAGGCATTTGACATAAATATGCTATTCTGCTCCACAGTGTGCAAAACATGGTGATACCTTTGTAGGACAGAGGATATAATTATATTTACTTCTTTTGGGGGGAAACTCTAGCTTTTTCAATGGCATGCTTTTAAAACTTTATTTGTAATGATGTATATTTTAAAAAGAAGAATGCATTAGGATGACAGGTCAAATAAAGATCACAGTTATATTCACAGATTTTTTTTTAAAGAAATGAGGTATATAAAATATTTTTGAAAAACATCACATTTAGCTTGGTTTTCAAAGTTTTAAGTCATATAATACTAACAAGAAATTTAACTAAAATTTTTTTAAAGTCTAAGTTCTAAACTTTGAACTATTCCTCATCTATGTCACATAGGCTTCTATGTATTTAGTTTAAGTATCTTCAGTAATCTCAACTATAATTTTCTCAATATGAAAGATGAGATTTAAGGTAATAGTTTCTTACTAGAGACTAACCCTCATTAGAAGTCAAATTATTAACTTGTCTATTTAGCTATCTAGGCATTTTACTATTATAACATAAATCAGAGCAATGTACAATATAAAATGGTATATGAAATGATACATTAAGGTGACAAAGCAAGAGATCTTGTGGCAATACATTGAGAATTAATCTTTTTATATTGAAGAGCAATAAACCAGAAAAAATGACTTAATTTGTTGGACCTACGAACACTATAACTCACCTACAGGGGCCCAGGAATAACACAACTCATCCATGTAGAAGAGTGATATGCATACAGCTTGAGACATCATCGTGAACACCTTACCCTCTACATCATTATCAACTGCAGGAGAGGGAAACTAGGAAACACAGAGCTAGAAGCTAAAATACCATTTTTACTTTTTGCCGTAATCCTATACTTGTGGATAGTTTCTAACGTAAAAACTGAAGATGTAAACATAATATGTAAAATGGATAATTATAGTGATGCAAAACTTCCCCAAATCTACAGACTTCTTAGGAAGAAATGAGAAGCTTTCCTTCTGTCTGTTTCTTTTGCACTGGTAGGGTCGTAAAGTGTAGCATTTCTTTTCCTTGAAATACAACAGTATTTCAGTCTATTTCCAAGCCAACAAATAGCTGGATCTCATAAAGACCAACAAACCTTACCCTCTATTGTTTCCAGTACCTATAAATTCACTATATAGGGTCAAAGAAATCTTTTGTTTTGCAGGTAAACTAAAATATTAAAGTAGAACTTAAGTTTCTTTGTCTACAATGGATTTTTTTGGTAGAAGGCCAAAAAATGGAGAGTTATTCATTTTATCTGGACTTAGGTTGGATTTTCACATTCAAGAGGGTAAGTGCATCAGTGAGGAAAGATTCTGGGTCTCTCCTCATTATGAGTGTCCCCAAAAGAAAGGTCACCAAGATGGCAAGATTTATAGTAGGTGTTAGGCTGAATTGTTCAGTCACTGACCCCCAAGCTTAGATTCCAAATTCTTTTTAGCCATCTTGCTTTCTTAGGTTGTATAACTTTGTTATATCTATGAAACGTGAGTCACTAACATCATCACTGCATTGCTTAGCCTCAGGGGGAGTCTTTGTGTTGTTTTACTATTTCTTCGCACAGCATCCTGGTGTTTGCTTATAGGTCTCAACAATTTTTAAAATTACAGGCTGTTTGTGAGTTTACTGTCTGTCTTCTTTAGTACATTGAAAGTATCCTAAGAACTTATTTTTTAAAATGGCAGAGTCCAAGCACATGGATTACAAGGTTAAAAAAAATGGGTTGGAAGCCTGGCTCTGACCTTATGTGACCCGTGAAATTAATCTTTCTATCTATCCAATGAAAACAGGCATGCGATTATATAATTCCTATAATTTAATGCAAATATTAAATGAGCTCATGTATACACTCATAAGCAGGCATGACAGTAGTGCTACCATTACTGTTGCCAACTTGCTATTATTGCTTTATCCTGGCACACAGCGATTTTTCAATGTCTGGGCCAGTGGATATTCAAAATATTATTGTTTTAATGAATAAAAAATAATGATTAGTGGGATAGAGAATGAAAGGAAGGAGTGATCTGATAGTACCCATATACTGTGGTGAGAGAGCAGCACTGTACTCAGACTTCTCAGTGGCACCATCAGGATGCTGAAGAGCACCTTTCTTTAATGGTGATGGGGGTGATTTGACAGCCTAACTTGTGGTAACCTTTTTCCCAAAGGGAAGCTTTTCTGCTGTATATGTAATGATCTTTACTGTAACACTGTGAGATATTCAGTCATTAACTCAGGTGTCAGGAAATTCTCCCTTAATATTTAGAGACAATAAAAAATTACATCATTTATAATGGTGGCTTATGTAAAGATCAAGAGATAGGTTTCTTTCATGAAAGAGGGGGCCTGGTGCAGGGTGGGTTTTCCTCATGCACTCTAGGAACAATACAGACTGGAGAAGAAGGTAGGCTTTCTGGGCCTTCCCATTTCTTACTTCTGTGCAGACAGATTCTTCTTGAACTCTAGAGAGCGTGACCCACCTGCTCCAGCGGGGCAGTGCTGTGGGTGTGGGTCTGTGAAGGGGTGCTCTGAAGAAAGCTGAGCTTGGGATTTACCGAGGTGCAGATTCTGTGTTCTGCCCAATCACCACTACTTACCCTTTTATCTAGTGCGGAAGAATAAGGGTGCTCAGCTCCAAAGGGGTGATGCCATCCTAAATGCATGTGGAGTGTCCCCAAAGACCATTTTACCCTACAGTAACACTGGAAGGCTTCTCTTGGGTATGGAGGAAGACCATGTACTCTAGTGAAGGATTTTTTGTTTTCTAGCAACACATTCCAATTATTACATTGTATGTAATAAATACATTCAATTTTATCTGTCCATTTGAAAAAATTAATATATTTTTAAAGATCTTTCTATTTATCAAAACAAACTGGCAAGGAAGTGATTTGAAATAATTTTAGAAATTACATTTCTCTTTTTTACATGTAGCATAACAAAGAATGTGACAATTGAAGTAATATTAGAAAATATATTAATGTGGATGTCAAAACAAACACTTTTAAAAACAGCTAGACTTTATATGGGTATCTGTGAAAACCCGCAGGTCCTGTTACTCCTGTGTTTGGAGCTTGCCCCACTCCCCTTGTTGGTGCAAGGCTGCCTGTGAAACAACTCTTCCACTGTAACGTCAACAACTGCTTATATGACTACAGACAATAAACAATAAAAGCCTGGTCCAAGCGGGGAGTATCAGATTCTGAACAAGAAAACACCTATTCTGTACTTGCTTCTTTTGTTGAGAATGACACTGTGACTCAGGAAAGAGTCCAGATGAACAGGACAGTACACTTATTTACATACCTCAGAAATCTTTGAAAACAAGCCAAATTTTAAAGGAAAAAATAAATAAATAAACAGCAGAGGGTACAGCTAGAGTTACAGTCTGTGGCTCAGTGCACCCTTGTGTGTGCTATGAGGAGATAAAGCTGTGGCAGAGGAGAGGTGAGAACCTGGAATCACACTGGTGTGAAGCGAAGAACGAGCCAGAATTCTAATATAGGGACTTACTAGAGAGATAACTGAGCTGTGTAAAGTGTAATTTTCATAATGTATTTGAACTTAAGGGGTCAGCACCAATTTTAATTAATGTGAATTTTCTTTATCATAATGAGTCAACTGGAATGTTTATTTGATATGAAGACCAGTAAAAGAGCTGACCTTTATTCCTAATAATAACAAGAAGATATTAATAATGACAGAAACAGGCTGCTTCAAATAGCAAATAGTTAGGTAAGTTACTTGATGACTAAAACATAATGTGTTACATAAAGCCGCTGCAGCATTTCAAAAAATAGCAAAAAGCTAACTTTCACCAGGATCCTGAATGTTCACATAGTTGTTACCATAATTAAAAGCATAAGCCTAATATATTATTATTATTATTACTGGTACTGAGAATGGAACTCAGGGCCTTGTGCTTGCCAGGCAGGAGCTGTGCTGCTGAGCTATGTCCCCAGCCCAAGCTCTTAAATTATGACTATGTTTCTGTGATTCTCCCGTGGTGCCAGGTAATAGTAACATTTATAATTTAAATAGTCCTAAAAGTAATCTTGAACACCTTTCTCAGCTCTTTTGCTAAAACAAAAATGGGTGGTTTGTGAGAGGAAGATAAATAACTTTTTTGACTAATATAGACATAAACCGTGTCTGACTACTATTGCACAGAATGAAAGAGAAAAGAAAACTGAGCCTTCCTGTGGCAGTGTGCTGGCAGGAATTCCTATGCCTGACTTCTGACATCTTTCCTAGCCTCATGAAACCAAGGTCTTCAGTCAGGCTACTACATGAGCTCAGCAGGAGAAAAGATCCTAAATGTTATCTAGCGAAGTTAGTTCTCTAACCCCTTGATAGTTGAGATTATGACTTTTCAATGAAAGGGCTAGTGGAATAATGGGGAGAGGTCATAGCAATGAAGGTAGAGGAATCTGCAGAGAGGCCTTCACTTAGGAGCAGACACGCAGAGCCTAGCTAATCAGGAGAGTTCTGTGCATTCTTTGCTCTATTACAAAATTAAATCTGAAAGGAGTTTGAATAGAATATAGCTTTAGCCTTAGAACAGACTGCATCATAGAGACATTTATTTAACTGCCTAGAGGCCCCTTTCGGAAATCTTCTGGAGGATAGAGGAGGACTGTTTTGCGTGGCCTTTAATTGCTTTCCATGGAGACCAAAAGCAGGTGCTGCAGAGTTAAGATGGGAGCTATGCATTGTCACTGACAGGAGGCTTGTTATTTGACAAATAGGAAGACAGATCCAGCTGTGAGGAATGACAGGGACAGAGAAGAAGGACAGTAAAACTAAATGAAGTGTGAAAAGAAAAGAGAAGATGAAATTTAAGGTCGAAAAGCCTGTTGAATTTGACATCATCAATGACTTAAATGTGTATTGGTATAGGACAAGCAAAGAATGAAAATATGCATTCTAATGTGTGCAATTCTCAATTACCCAATTATCAAGAAAGAAAAATGCTGGCTTTCTCCTCCATACAGGAAATTATTACAGACACTGAGGTCAAGACCTTAATAGGAGCAAATGATCAAACTTCTTCTATGGCGGATGAAATGTTGAAAGGATTAAAATTGTAAAATTTGATAATGAGCATTTGTATCATTTGTTTTAAAAGAATCTAGTTATGCATTGTGAGGCTAAATTTCATTCTGTAGTATCTTCAGTGGTAAAGGAACTTACAGTGATATTTCAATAAATGTATTTACAGAGCATTTTAAGGATATGCAGAGTTCTACTAGATTAATTTCATGCATCTGAGTTTCAGATTATTAATAAACACTGATATTGTGTATTTTTACTAGTTAACTGAATACATTTTTAAATTTTTCAATTATTTTCATTTATTTTGCATGTACACATGGCATAATTTAATCATTCCCACCACGGCCTCCATTGCTCCACTTTCCCAGCTAGTTTCACATGCTATTTTAGAAGGGGAAGTTTCAATACGTAAAACGTATTTTGATCATATTAATATCCTCCTAAAACACACTTTTATACTCCCTCTTCCTCTCCTTTCTTCCCTCCCTTTTGTCTTTGTTTCGTTTGTTTGCTTGATTTTTGAGACAGGGTTTCCTTATGTTTCTGTATGTACTTCAGGCTGCCCTTGAGCTCACTTTGTAGCCCAGGCTGGACTCAAACCTCCAATTGGTAATGATTTTTCTGCCTCAGCCTCCCAAGTGCTAGGATTGCAGGTGAGTGCCGTCATATCAAATTCTTTTGTCTCATAAATAGCCTCCCTTTTACTTTCTTGTTGTCTCTTTTTGATTCCACACATTAATATGAATGTGATTTTTATCTTTCTGAGTGTAGCTTATTTTTCTGAACATTATAACCAACTGATTGGACATGGCATAGTACTGGCAACTTGACACGTGACAAGAGCCTTTATAAAGAAAAGAATGTTATGTAATAATGTCTTGAAAACCATAGTCGGTGACATTTTAATGACTAAGGTATTAGTTTAGTATATAATGATCAACATTACAACTTGGATTAAAGTGGAATATTACACATAATTTTCTAAATGTAATGCAGATTAAAAAGGTTTTATCAAACCTTATTTCCTAAAATATTTACAGTGCTATATGTGCATGGACTAGATTATAATCAAAATGTGTTTCATGTTATTGGCTATAGTCAAAATATTTGAAAGGCAAAGAGAAAAGATGATTTAGAAAGAATTTACAAAAATAATTATCTCTGAAAATTTTTGAAAGATTTACATTATTTATAAACAATTTGTGTTGGAAGGTAGATTACACAAAGTATACCTGACCTAATGAATTTGGTATATTTTCCTTTGCTTGCCTTCATTCCTAACTTTTATTGCTAATGCACCTCAGTTAGATTGTGGGTTAATTGAAAATTAAAGTTATTTTCCCAGATATGATTTAATTGGCTTTCTGTGCTATAAACATGACATAGTCCACCTCTGAACAGCAATATAGCAAAAGGAGTAGCTAATGCTTTATTTTTTTACTCTCTTCTTTTTAATATTTTGACCAATTTTGCATACTTATATCTTTGAGCAACTAATTAGAAGATGATATGCAATATAACAACCTTTGTTGAATGTGTATCATTTTGTTTAATAAAATTCTGTATCATTTCTAGCAATTTTTATTTTACTATTTTTATTATCTTTAAAAAACTGTTCATAGAACCAAAGACCTAACATAGGCCCATTTTGCTATATGTATAATAATTGCATCTCAGTCAATAAAGACATCTTTAAAAATAAATGGCAGATATGAAAGCCAAGAGAAAACAAACAAACAAACCAGAGAATATTTGAACAAATGACCCAAACTTAGTGCCAACTGGATATAGAAAGTTGAAAGTGTATTAAAAATCATTTAATGCAATTTCCCCTTTTTGATAAAGAAATAATAATGGAACATATTATTGACCCCCTACACTTATAAAACCTTTAGTTCATTATATTTAACTCTCACAACAGTATGAGGTCAACATTGCCATGTCTGCTTTATGTTGGAAGAAACAGAGCCCTAAGCAATGTGCCAAGTCACAGCACCAGTAAGTAGTTGGAGCCAAAACAAGACTCCCTTCCTGTCCCCCTACATATTGCCCCTGAGTCTGAAAGAAATTAAAAATCTTACCAAGGGCCAAGGAGATAACTGAGCGGCACCTGAGTGCTTGCCTGGCAAACACAAGCATGAGTTTGATTCCTGGTATGAAAAACTTACCAAAAGAATAAGTTGGTGAAATTAAGACTCCTACCCATCTGATGGACAGCTATGAAGTTGCCATTTCTACCATTTTGTTTTGCCTCCAAACTTTTGTGTGTCTTCTGATAAATTCTTCAGCATTCATAGTCACCATTCTGTATTATCATGATGGGAAGGAGCTACTATTTACAGGAAAATAGTTATCTATTATCTAGGTATTTTCTACACTTGCCTCTTCTCTTCCTTAGGTATGGTGAAGTATCCACCATTCCATCTTGTGATTTCTCTAACCTACAGCCCAGGCTTTATTCTTTTCCATAATGTCTACTTGGTTATACCTCTGCTATCACTGCTGTCATTAAGCTTAGACCCATAGGTTCCTATAGGATGAGGAGAATGTCATCACTGGCTCTGGGCATCTGCCCTGCCTCAAATGCAGAAACACTGCCCATAGAAATACTAACTTGTGATTGAGAAAAGCGGTGTTGGTGGAGAGGGTTCCTGCATCACAGATACAGTTCCAGAGAACACAATCTTTCTCTGGAGGCATCAAAGTAGAAGAGGGGAACTGACAATGTGAACAGAATATTTGTATCTTGACTTGCCAATGTAATGGCTATGTGATTTAGAAGAAATCATGTAATTCTCAACTTTTTATGTTCTTGATTTTGTTTTTCTAGGGCTTATCGAAATTTTATTCCAAATAGTGATTGCATGTTAAAAGAGCATTAAAATCATCTAAGATTTGGTACCCATATGTTGTTATTTATTTATCAAGGGTTTCTAAAGAGAGAGGGAGGGAGATGGGTGTGGAGGAGAAGGGGAATAAAACAATATGAATCAAGATGTGTTATGGAGGTGTATTTTCTCCCAAAGATGAATGAAAGCTTCGTGCGTTTCAAACCTGGACTAATAAAATCAGACTTAAAAAAGAAATTAAAGATTAGAGAAATGAGCAAAGATAGATGAAAGTGAAGCAGAAAGGAAAGAAAGAACAATATGAGACTGAGAGAAGTAAGATTTCCTCTAACTAATGTAACTATAAATAGAAATGTCTATCTTCTGTGTTCTTAGAATTATTGAATTAATACAAATAATATATTTAAAACTGAATTTAGCACATATGAACTCAAAATTGTTAGCTATGCTACTGCTATTACCTCTACCACAGCCATCACCATCATCACTACTACATCTCTTAAAAATGGTTAGGGTTGCAAGAGTGGTTAATACTCACAAAATTTAGTAAACAGAGAACTCAACTTACATTGTACAACCTAATGAAGGATAATTTGGTATCATGACTTCTGTGTGCCTCCCCTAGCTTATAATAAGGATCAAAAGAGATAATGGCTGTGGGTGCCTTTTATAAAATGCAATGCTATAAAAGTGCCACTGTCATTCCTATAATGGATTTCGTCCATTACTAACAAAAGTGCTGTTTTCACTTACAAGTTTAGCTTTGTGTTAACAGGTCTGGCCCTTCCATTTCATTTATCTTACATAATGATTCAAAGTAACAAGAACAGGTCTTGGCGATCATTTTGAACTTTTAACTTCAACAGAACTATCTCAAAGAAAGGAAGCCACATTTTGAAAACTGCATGAACCAATGTTTTGATTGTGTCAAGACCTAGGTACTTAGCATTGTCAAGTTCCTCCAAGTGATGAAGAAATGTAATCAAGTATTATCCAAATTATTTTTTTCTTCAGAATTATGAAAAGCAAGATTCAGTATTTCTAATCTCTACTAACATCATGCAACAAATTAGAAACAGCATTTTTCTTTGCTGTTTTAAATATAGCAAAATATATTGAAAATTTGGTTTCTTAATATTAGCATTACATCTGTGGATCTTCCTTTCTTTCTAAGCAAGGAAACATGCATATGTAAAGATTATATTGCTTAGTTTTTCATTAACATGTTAATTCCTTGCACTTCTTTAGCTTTTCTAAAGGAGGTTTTAAAACTTGCTTATTACTGTTTTAATTTTGTTTTAGAGTCATGAGGTTTTTATAAAATTAGAATATCATGTTGCTGTGGTTGCATCTGTGCCTGTGATTAGAAACAACTGGATTAAACAGTGAGTGCACGAGCTTCCTCTACTTTTCACATATGTCAAACTCCCTTTTGTGGTGCTGTGTCCACACTGGGACATAGCATGAGGCTGCCAGGAGAATTTACTAAGTGAGAATGCGTGGTCAGAATCTTTGCTTCTGGGAACCTGGTGAGTAAGAGCCATGCTCTTCCAGATTCTGCCCAGGGTTTTGAGAAGGTCTCTCCAGGGAGGAGAGTTAGGGTGGGGACGGGGCCAAGAACCACCCCACCATAGCCCACAGCACTGAACACTCCAGCTTTCAGGACAGGATGGGCTCTAGAGGGGGCTCCAGCCCTGTCACTTTGTGCTTCTCAGAACTTGGCCTTTCACAGGGTCAAGTCCAGAGTCACTTTCTTATTGATATTACCTCTAGATAGTTTCTTAGAGGATGGACAATGCAGGATAAAATATGAATGATGAGAAAGAATATGAAAAAGGATTCATCAAGAAACATGCAGGGGAAAAGAAAGTTTCTCTATTCAAAAGAAAAGGTTGGCTCTCTGTGGATATTTTTTTCTTTTTATTTTATAAAGAGAGTACACATTAGAATTAAAACAAAAAACTTATAAGTGATACAGAATTTCAATTGACAAAACACTATGAATTTCCCATTATTTGTTGTAATACATGGTGTTGTCTTCCAACCAGTAATTCATATTACCAGATACATACATGTAAAATTTGAAGAGGAATGAAATAAATGCATAAGAAATTTAGAAGACAAAAGTCCAAACAATTGAAAAAAGGAGACTAAACAAGTTAAAGCATTAATTCCTTCTTTCCACAAACTAGCAGAAATCCACAGTAGTTGTCTAAACCATCCTGCTTATATACATAGATGAATTTGTTTCTCCTACTCCCTGTCCTGTCTTTCTTCTCAAATCACTAGCTCGTTCCCTTTGAATAAGTGCATTCTCTTTTCCCAGTATCTATTATACCCATCAGATTTCATTTTTATCTTTCAGGTTCTCACACTAAGGAGACAATATGATGTCTGTACATGCAGGTCTGATTTATTACATTTAAGAGTATGTTTTCTAGTTGAATCCATTTACTGACAAAAGATTCAAATTTGTCATTTTATAGCTGAATAATACTCCATTGTGTGAAAATACCACATCTTCCTCATCCATTCTTCAGTTGATGGGCTTCTGGGTTGTTTCTAGGATTTAGCTATGACACATTATGCTGCTATAATATGGGTACACATACATCACTGTGGTATGAGGTTTTCAGTTGTTCTGGAAAAATAAACAGTAGGGAAATAGCTGGCTTGAGTGGGATCTCCAATCCTAGCTTTTGAAGGAATCTCCATACTGATTTCCATAGAGGTTGTACCAGTCTGCACTCCCATCAACAATACAGAAGAGTTCCTCTTTCTCCACCAGCTCTCCAGCATTTGTTATTGGCTGACTTCTTGATGTTAGTCATTGTTCTGGGGTGAGATAGAATCTCAGCATAGTTTCAATTTGCATTCCTTGCATAACCAATGATGTTGAACATTTTTTCATATATTTATTTACCATTTGTATTTCTTCCTCTGAGAAGTATGTATTCATCTCAGATGCCCATTCTTGGATTGGGTTTTTGAATTTGGGGGACCTAATTTTAAAAAAAAATTCTTTACATGTTCTAGATAAAAGACCTTTGTCAGAGGGACACTCAGCTATAATTTTTTCTAACTTTGTGGGTTTTCTTTTTACTCTCTTTCTCCCTGGATATTTTTGCAACACCTTGCCTTGATATAAAATTCCTTGAAATAGTTTTCTGGTATTGATCAGAACTTTGAAGAAGCTTTTGTGACTTGAAGTAACCTCCCTTAAGGAGGACTTATTGTGATGATCTTTCCCATCAGGATATTTTGATGATAGTTTTTTATCCTGAGTTGTACAAATGGGAATAACTTGGGCAGGTCACTGGAAATTGCAAAGAAAGTCAGGAATTTTAAAGCTACAAGATTCTTTCTTTCTTTCTTTCTTTCTTTCTTTCTTTCTTTCTTTCTTTCTTTGTATTTTTAGGGAAGGGTCTACAGGGTATTCAGGGTCTCACTACTAGGTCGGATTCATAATGATCCCCTGTTTACAGCCTCCCAAGAGCTGGGATTACAGGTGTGCACCACCACACTCAATCTCAATTGCCATCTCAGTGTGCCCTGGGATGGGGCCAGCATAGCAGGCTCAGGATGGAACCCCTGGGCCCTGGGCCTGCTTGCAGATGCTTTAATCTACTGAGCTATTTGGCCAGCCCTTAAATCTACATTGGTGGTCATAAACAATACATTATGATAGTTTGATGTAGCCTTGAACATATTTTGAAAACTAAGATAAGAGAGCTGGAAATTTCATTTCCAGTGAAATTGAAAATCTTAGGGACCTTCCAAACTTTAAAAATAATATTTACAAAATTTCAAAACATGGACCACAGACATATAACTTGTAAGCAAATAATGATTCACATAAGCTTCTATCCGCATAATGGAGATTCTATTTTCTTTAAAAAAAAAAATAAACTATGAAAAGAAATTACTCTCAGCTTTCTCTGCTGAATGCCATGCAAAGGACACAAATTCCATTCCACATCCACCCCATTTGGGACCTAAGTACAATCAAAAATACTGTTCCTTGTCCAACATCAAGCCTTTTCGTTCGATGCTATACTCAAGGAGCCTTCTTTTTAATCTTCACCAGAATTCTTCCTCTGGTCCCTGTGCCTGTCATACTGTGCTTGAACAGGCCAAATGTAAATCTTGAAACTGCTGGTACTCTAATACAAAACTGTGTAGCCTACTAGCATTGTTCTGGGACCACTTGGAATTTTTTGACTGAGTTTTGTGTGCATGGAACAAAGAGGAAGCGTTCTGCAATCAATGGGAGTTCATTTGACAAGGGCTTTCTCTTTCCTTTGAGCACGATTAAGGAATTGATTTTTAAAAAACAGATCTCCAAAAAGCCAACCTAGTGATTGTAGGCGATGGTCCCTGAACACTAAAATTTTAATTGTAATAGATTTTATTCAGAAAATAGAATGAATGCCACATGTAACTCTTCCTCTCCAGATCTCATAAGAACTTCATTCAGAATGTATCCTTCAAATTTATTGAAGTCTTACCCAGATCAGTATAGAAATAGTATTTAGAAAAGTTTTAAAAAAAAAAAAGGTAAGGGGCCAGGGAGATAGCTCAGTAGAATAAGCACTTGCCGAGCAAATGCAAGGGCTTGAGTTCAATCTCTGGGTATGCAAAAAAAGAAGAAAAAGAAGAAAAGAAGAAAATTAGAAGAAGGAGAAGAAGAAGAAGAAGAAGAAGAAGAAGAAGAAGAAGAAGAAGAAGAAGAAGTCAAGATTGAGCTCATGCAAAGATCTTTTCACGGAAAACTACAACACCCTAAGAAAAGAGATCATAGAGGA
>PVKA01031365.1:0-26342 GCA_004027165.1 Ctenomys sociabilis | reverse complement strand
TTTTTTTTTTTTTTTTTTTTTTTTTTTTTTTTTTTTTTTTTTTTTTTTTTTTTGTCTTTTTGAGACAGGGTCTCACTATACAGTTCAGGCTGGCCTTAAGCTCACTTTGTAGCTCAGGCTGGTCTCGAACTCACAACAATCCTCCTGCCTCAGCCTCCCGAGTGCTGGGATTACAGGCATGCGCCACCACGCCCGGCTTACTAGCATTCTTTATTTGACCTGTTATGTTTGTTATCTCAGGTGATGATGCTAAGCAAAAGTTGGGTTAGAGTATCCCTTGGTGGACTTGGAGATGAAATGCTATAAAATGGTCTTTTTATGAAATGTCTATATTTAGCACAGGCTTTGATCTATTCCATATAGAACTGTAACAAAGAGGGATTGCTCTTCCAGCCAGTTAGGAGGCTGGAGCAGCTGTTGGAGCAGCCACCACTTTCTTAAAAACAGGGACAGATTCTCCAACAACTTCCAGTGAATCCCCCTTGAAGCCAATGGCTGATGGAATGTTGACCAGACAGACAGATTCCTTTTGGAGACTGCTCTATGGCTGTGAGGACCAATGAAAACTGAGAGGACATCTGAGAGGTCATGCCAAGGGTGACTCTGGCAGATATACCCAAAGGTCCTCCAGTGGAAGTTGAATGCTGACAGTCCAACAGGGTAACCAGCAGGAAAATCTTCACTTATCTATTGCTGCCACCTACGCTCTCCATGGTGTTCTGGCATGCTCTGCCCCAGAGGGAACCCAGACGACGCTGTTTGAGCCTTTTCTTAAAGCCTGCCTTGACAGTTGAGCTATATGTTTGGACTCTAGTTTTTCTCCAACTTGCTGGCAGTTAGCTTTAGAACCACCTTGTAATTAGATTTGTCCTCCCTCTGGAAATCAGGCTTACATAGCTTGCAATTTCATGGAGGAAAGTAGCTATCAGGAGAACGATTTACATTTGTTCCTTGCATATGCTAACTAAGAGTAAGGAGGAGATTTTATTCAGCCATTCTTTTCTTTCATGTGCAACAAACAAAAAACAAAACACATAACAGGGGCCTTGAAGATAGCTCAGGAGCATAAGCACCTGCTTGGCAAGGGCAAGGTCCTGAGTTTGATCCCTAGTACCCCCCCCCCAAAAGTGCCTTTATTAGCAGGGGGATTGTAGTTACTAGGTGATGAATACAAATTTAAACTGTGTGCTCAAGAAAAAATTTAGAATGAACTTGAACAACACATACCCTTGCCCTGCTGCTAAGGAAGGTTGCTTAGGGGATTAGAAAGATTTCAGGATGCCTGGACTCCAAGCCATCTACTTGACTCGGACTATCTCTGAAAGATGATCTCTTCTGCAAGCTAAAAATGGCCTACTTTGAGGGCTGGGGAGAGAGCTCAGTGGCAAAAATGAAATGGTCTACTTTGCCGTTGATCTAATTTCTTCATTCTTTCAAAAACTGGAAAATAGTTCTTTTGGCCTCTCGATTATTGGTTTTGGTAGGCGTATAGGGGAATGAAGCTCCTAACCTGAAAGATAACTGAGCCAAGTTCCTGTTCTCTAAAACTGAAGAATGATGCCGGGCGTGGTGGCGCATGCCTGTAATCCCAGCACTAGGGAGGCTGAGGCAGGAGGATTGTTGTGAGTTCGAGACCAGCCTGAGCTACAAAGTGAGCTTAAGGCCAGCCTGAACTACACAGTGAGACCCTGTCTCAAAAAAGACAAAAAAAATAAATAAATAAAACTGAAGAATGAATTTTAGGAACAACAGAAGTTAAGAGCGGAATATATTTACAGGGGAAAAGAAAGCTCCTGTCTGAGAGAGGGACAGAAGAGGGACACAAGTGGGTTGCCCCCGAAGCTGTGTCTTCCAGGGAATTTTTAAAAAATGTATTTGGTACAGGGTCTCACTACTCAGATTGACTGAAGCCCGATCCGTGTACTTGCCTAAGCAGACATCTCATTTGCTGAGCAATCTGGTGGGCCCCACAGATTTTTATAGAGTAAAACCATGTGGTGAGGAGGTCTAAGGTGGAGAACATGGGAACTTGCTCAGGTGGGCATGAGGTGCAGCAAAGCTATGATCAGCCAGTGAGATTACAAGCACAATGGCACAGGTAAAAGTGATTAAATCCAGGACCAAATGGGTAAGCAAATCATGTAGCAAGTGGGCGTGACAACCGGCATGAATATAGAACAGGGGTTTTCCGGTATGGGGCTTGGTTAGTGACTTCCAGGCATCTTTAAAGTAAGGGACTCTTGAGAATATCAATTCGGGATGCCTATATCTTGTGGCTGCATTTGTTTACTCTTTTGTCTATAACAGGGGTCTGTCTCTCCCAAATTTGCAGAGTCACCTTGTCTTCCATACTGTCTCCTTGAGGGCCTGGCCCTGTCTGACTAACTGCCTACAATATTTCTAATTCAGCTGTCTACAACACTAGCAGTGCTTCCTTCTTTAAACCAGATTCTTTCAGCTAGAATCAATTGTAACTTGTGCTTTCAAAAATAACTATAGGAGTTGTTTTCGAACAAGTTCCCTGGGAAGGTAGGATCATGTGCCAACACAAGGATGGATAGGTGGGGCCAGTTTTATCTTCTGGTCTCTTGGCAGACAACAGCCACCTAGCTGGAGTGGAACTAACTCAGGATGCCTTGAGGGCACAGAAATCAAAAAGAAATTAAAACAACACTATGTTTTTCTTTTTGCACTTTTCTAGGGTGCTCAGTGTCGAAAATTTTTACTCATTTGAATGGATTATTAAGCACTGGTAGAGGCTTGACCCTCTCATATTGAAAAACAACAGTTTACTATTTTTTTTGAAATGCACTCTTGGCTTACCTACCCCCAGATCACAGATGGAATGAATGTAGAGGGAAGTATTGAGCATGATGCTACTTTACAACTAGAATTATACTATTGGAGAGGAAAACTGCCCCAGGTTTCCCTGTGTTCATGTTGTACACAGTGAAATTAGATAGAAATATTACAGGTAGTCAGACAGGGCCAGGCATGGACACAGCACGGAAGACAAGATACGCTGCAACTGTGAGAAGGACAGATGCTCCTGCTGTGGGCCAGACTTGAAGACCAAAGATCAGACAAATGCTCACCTCCCTCAAGATAAGCATTCTGGGATCGATCATCACCTTGAGGAAGCTAGGAAGAGTCACTAATCCAACTGCTACCGGCTGGCTACTGGATAAACTCCTGTTCTACATTCATGTCTGCTTGCTACGGGACTCGCTCTCCCATTCAGTTCTGAATTTAATCAATTTTACCTGAGCAATGGTGCTTGCAATCTCATAGTTTTGGCTTACCTCATGCCCACCTAAGCGAGTTCCCATGTTGGAACTTTAGACTTGCCTCATCACATGGTTTTTCTCTATTAACGTCCCTGGAAGAAACAGCTTCCCAGGGACAACCCACTTGGGCCCCCCTTCTGTTATTGTTACTCTGTCAGACATAGGCTTTCTTTCCCCCAATAAATGTTCTGCTCTTAAGCGCTGTTTGTTCCTAAAATTCATTCTTTGGTTTTAGAGAACATGAACTTGTCGCAGGTACCTTTCAGGTTGGGAGTTTCATTTCCCTTGTATCATTCATACTTTCTTCGTACTGAAAAATAATACTTATTTGTGTTCAAAAACTAAATGTAAAAAAAAAATGCAAATGTAAGCCACAGGAAAAGCAGACACCACTAGCCCTTAAGGCATCACTATCACTGAACTTGATGTTACTCTTTATTCACCTTTGCAACCTAAGGAGGAGGTTTCAGAGAAAACTTTAATCAAAGTATTGCCCACTACTACTGAGTCTGAAGCTTTATTTGCCCTTTGAGTCATGAGGGTGGATCTTCTAGGCAGACATAATTGACATCTCCATGAGGCCCTAGCCATCCTCAGCTGATTTTGTTCAAACTTCTCAAGGACACTATTCCTTACAGGAAGTAGATAGGGAGTTTAGAACTGCTTACATTTACATGTCCTTTTCTCTTGGTGACCTAAAATAGATCAGGCAAGATCTAGAGAAGTTTTCAGATGACCCTCATAGGTACATTGTGGTTTCTAATGGACTTACTGAGAACTTTGAACTAGATTGGAAAAATATAATGTAATAAATATGCTAACTAAGAGAGACAACAGGTACATACCTTAATCTGTGAGTTTCTTAAGTATATCACAGATCGCATAATTTCAGAATGGGTTTCAATTGAGTCTAGCCAGCCCTACTATAGAAGAAAGTTACCCAGATGACTACACAGAGAATCCAAAATGTTTTGAAGACTCTTGACCTAGGGCTGAAATTTCTTCTGAACTGTTGCCTGTCTTGTAGCTAGGCCTCCTTTGCAGGCTAAGATTTTAGAACTTTTTGACTCTGTCAATTTTTGGAAAGTAAGTTGTAAGGGTTGGGAATGGAGCTCAGCGGTGAGCGCTCGGGTAGAAAGTGAGCCTTGCACAGTGCAGTTGAGGCACTTTCACTTTCTCTTTCAAAAGGTTAAAAGCAGCAATTCAGGTTCTCTGGTTATTAGTTTAATTTTCTGCTTGGCAATGCAGTTGGAGCAAATCATGGCTTTTGCCTCTGGAGTCATGTTTTGCTAAGGGCCAGAGATCCCCTCTAGAAAAGTTCTGGATCTTAATCAATTTGCTGCACTTGAGATAATTAGGATGCGGTTCTTGCACCATACTTGGAGTTGCTCTTCTGTCCCTTCTCTACTGTCCTGCTACTGATTAAGCAGCTACAAGGAGTTAAGCAGTTTCCCTCTTAACCACTCCCAGTGAACTCCATTCATATGATAAAATCCAAATTTGGAAGATCCGTGCTAATCCAGTCCAGGTCTTTCTCCCTGGCCTCTTCCCTAACAACTGCCAAAATCACTCTAACCATCAGCTCGATAAAGTTCCTTGAACCAAATGTGTTCCTATCAGCTCCACGTTTTTAGTTAGATTGTATTTCTTTTTTTTTAAGTACCAGGGATTGAATTCAGGACCCTGTGCTTGCCATGCAGGTGCTTATGCCACTGAGCTATCTCCCCAGCCTTCAGACTGTTTCTCAAGCTGAGTGCCCAGGTCCTGTTCTTTTTTCCAGATTTACCTGAATCATCACCGTTTCCCCGAATCCCATCTGTCTTTTCCAGGTATTTTTTTGGCAACTCTCTGCTCTATACTCCACAAAGCTTTGTATAGGATTTAACTCATAATTTTTGCCACTGTGTAAGAGCAGATATGTGTCTTATGCTTTATATTCCCAGAGCCTTCCTTGCATACTAATAATGTTCAATACACTGAATGAATGATACGCATTTCTTCTGTAGTCTTCCTGTGCTCTTCTAGCCTTCAAATTCTGTTAGCAAGGTACAGACTAGAGGTATCTTTAGCAAAGACACCTCCTCTTCCTAGTTTTCCTGGTTCTTCCCATCCAGCCTTTTCCCTGTCTGTCAGCCCAACTGGATTATGCGAATGATGGTATGTATGATAAAATACCCAAGACTTTGATTTGATTCTGTTCTTAATTTTCATCCTGGACTTTGTAAAAGTTTAATAAATAAGCTCAAAGTCTCCTTTGACATTAGTCTGCAAGAGCACTGGATTAACTGTGTGGGTAGGAAAATGCCTTTCAGGCTTTTGCAGGCAATTACCTGATCCTCGAGCTTTGATCTTGAAGGCTGCTTTTGAACAAGGTATTAGCTTTAACCAGTCTGCAATTTCTGTGCCAAAAATGTAGGGAAGGGGTTGTACTGGGAAAAAAATGCTATCAGAGTCAACAACAAAACACTAGGAGATGTGTTTAGCACCACAGGAGGGAGAAGCAGCCAGGGCAGTGACCCAGAGAAGACTGGCCCAGTCCCCCCCCCCCAACAGCATTTACGGACTTCTCTGCAGCTGTACCCCTGCTTACCCAGTGTAGTTGATGCACTGCACTGACTGAGAAGATCCCACCTGCCCAGGACTTGCTGAAGGTGACTGCTATGAACACCAGAGAATGATCCCGACTGGGCTGGGTAGGCCAAGGGCTGAACGGGTGGGAGACACTAGGGGGAAATCACAAAGGCAAATACACTGCAGGGTATTCCCGGGCTGAGGTGCCCAGGTCCTTTTCCTTTATCTTGTGTGTGTGTTTGTGTCTGTATGGTGTGTGTGTGGTGCAAGGGACTGAGCTCAGCTCTGTGCATGCTAAGCACACACTGTGTCACTGAGCCACATCTTCAGCCCTACATGCAGTTTCTAAGCACTCCCCATCCCTATGGCGCATGCAGACACACACACATGCACGCACACACACGCACGCACATTCACACGCACGCTCACACGCACACTCATGGCCACAGGATTGTACTGCTTCCTTTGAGATGCCTTTCAATTGTTTCATTATCTTTTGCAGGCACAGGTGGAAAGAGGGGACTGCCAGGTTTACAATGGGGTTGGATTTAATACAACTAGAATGGGAGAGAACAAAGTGAGAGTTATATTTTTGATAGGCCTTTACCAGCCAAACCACACTGAACAAAGAATATGCTTTCTTTAAGACCAGCACCAATTAACCTCTTTTTCACTCCTAAACTTCTGAAGTTTCTCACCACTTCCACTTCCTCCCCACCAGTTCCTTCCTCACTCTGCAGCACGGCTCCCTCCTCTCCCCTTCTTCAGGAGACAGGAGACTGTGGAGTTCTTAGCCTCGGTCCTCTTCTCTGATGAATGACAGTGCCTTTTGCTGAATCTGAGGCAGGGGGCAGGTGGCCCCTCATGGGGCAGCTGGAAGCCTTGATCTCTCCTTGCTTCTGTGTACACCTACTCACCCCCAAGCCAGCTCCTGCGAGTCCCCTCACAGGGCCTCTGTAGCACCTGCCTACATCCTCAAGTGCACTGCCACACAGCACCAAGTGGAGGGAGGGCGCCGTGGGCCTCAACCCCAGGTTTCCAAGTGCTTCCTGTTTGCGTGTCTTTGCTAGGGCTGATGTAACGAAGAACCACAAACCCACAAACCGAGAAGCCTCAAACAACAGATTTATCTGCAGGCTAGGAGTCTCAAGCAAGGTGTTGACATGGTTAGCTTTGGAGGTCCTGAGGAAGTTGTTGTTTTGTTTTTTGTTTTTTTGTGGAACCAGGGATTGAACTCAGGCCCTTGCGTTTGCCAGAGAAATACTTATTCTACTGAGCCATCACCCCGGCCCAGTTTTTTTTGAGACAGGATCATACAGTCCATGTCAGCCTCGAACCCATCCTTAGCCTCACTTCCAGAGTGCCTGGATTGTGTGTGTGTGTGTGTGTGTGTGCATAGATAGATAGATAGATAGATAGATAGATAGATAGATAGATAGATATCACCATGTCCTGGGGGAAAATCTTATTGTTTCCCTTTAGCTTCAGGAGGCTGCTGCCAATTCTCTGTATTCCTTTGGTTGTAGATGCAGTACTCCAGTCTCTGCCTGTCCTTTGTTTCTGTTTCTTTTTGGCAATAAAATATTTACTTTTATTCACTTTCAATAAAATATATAAAATGGTACATATTTATGGGCATACCATGAGGTACTTCGCTAACTGCCTCAGTCTTAAATGGCACTCTCCCTTCTCTGTGCGTCTCTGTCTCTGTTCTCTTTTAAGGACATCTGTCCAGTATGGTGGCAAATGCCTGTAATTCTAGGACTCTTGAGTGCCTGAGGCAGAAGATCAAAAGTTCGAACCCAACCTGCTCAACTTAGAGCGTTAGTGAAGCCCTGTCTCACATTAAAAAAAAAGAAAGAAAAAAAATCAGGTGACCCATCACTGGATTCAGGGCCTTCCTTAATCTAGTGTGCCTCAGTTTAATTGATTACATCTGGAAAGGCTCTGTTTCCAAATGAAGTCACATTTTGAGGTGGACGTGAACTTTTTCTCATCCTGTCATATATTCCCCCTCCTGTCACACTGTCTCCCTTCCTTTTCCAACTCTAGTGTCCTCAGACTGCTCCTATCCAACCTTGATGGGCATAATTGATGACCAAGGCCTTACTTCTCCTCCCCCTACTTCCTGTTGCTCAGAAGGAGCTTCTCTGCCTCCACAAGCCTTCTGCAGTTTACTGGAGAAAGCCACACTTCCATGAGGGCCAGGACTGCAACACAGCCTCTGTTTCCACCTGCAGCCGGACTCCTAACAACCAGAAGTTGTCTGTGTGAAACTTGCGAAGGGTTTCCCTCTTGCCAGGCTCTCCCAACTCTCCTTAGTTTCAGGACAGACTCCTTATTTCCTTGAGAAAACTGTGTAGAGTTCCATGTCTGATAACTCCCTGGAGTCCCCCTTTCACTCACAGTTACAACGGGCTTTTTCCTCTCCTCCCCTCCCAAGCTGAGCTCTCCTCTTCTGCATCAGCCCTGCCCCTCCTGAAGATGCTCCTTCAGCCCACACATGCACTGTGTGTTTTAAAGCAAGACCTCCTCTTGCGCTGTTTCCTTTGCCTGGTGCCTTCTTCCTCCCTGTGGTCTGTGGGTTTTTCTACCCTCTCTTTCCCTTCACTCAGCAGCCACGGCTCCGGCTCCGTGAGGCAGCCTAGGCCTGCCTGGGGTGCAGTCCCTTCTCTCCCTCTCTCAGTCCCATGGTCCTTTTGTCCTCTCAAGGCGCCTGGCCAGCTTGCCATCCGCGTGTCTTCTGTGCTGGATCTGGAGCGGGGGAAGTGCAGGGCTTCTGACCTTGCCCATCACAAACACTCTATAAATATCTGTGGCATGTGTACAGACTATATAAAGCCAGTAGTTCCAGGCCATGCTATGTTCTGTCAGGCCTGCCTGAGGTGTCTGTTTTCCTCAGTGCAGCCGCAAGAGAGGCAGCACTTTAAAAGGGCAAAGGAAGAGGCTCCGGTCTCCTAAGGTCTTTCTGTGGTTGCTGCTGCTGCTGCCACTTTTGCTTTACGTAGCAGCTGGTGGTGATTTTGACAGGGAAAGGAGGACCAGGAGCTGAGAGCAGACCTTGCCGTGGCACCATGTGTCTGCTTGCCACCCTGTGACTGGAAGCTCATATGCGTGCAGATGGCTCCTGACTCTTTCACTTTGTGTATGGTTTTGAGGGTCTACCCTTTGCCAGCCGCTGTCCTCCCCTTTATCTGGAGGCACAGTGGTGGGAGAACTGCACTTCCACTCCAAGCCTTCTTTGTTATTCTCTAGGTAAGCGTAGCCCCAAAGCTGGGTGGGGTGGCGCACACTTGGCATCCTAGCACTTGGGAGGCTGAGCGGAAGAGGAGTGTCTCTATTACTTTTCTCTCATTGCTGGGACAAATACTTGACACTCAAAATTAGGGAAGGAAAGGTTTATTTAGCTCCCAGTTAAGGAGGGTTAAGTTTATACTCAGCTGGCTCCAAGGCAGAGGGGCACATGGCAGAGAGCAACTGTTGAGGATGGTGGTAGAGAGCAAAGGGCGTGGCAGCAGTTCTGGCAGCTAGCCAGCCTCTCTCCCCCTCCCACTGTAATGCAAATTACCTGCCCCAGGGAGGGTGCAGCATCCACACCCACAATAATCAATCACAAACTCAGTAAGCTGCCCCAAGACTGCATGAGGCTTTGAGGGGACAAGACACAAAACTATAACAGAGTAAATTCTAGCTCAGTCTGGGCAACTGAGGTAAGTGAGAACTTACCTCAAATAACAAAAAGATCTGGGAATGTAGTTCAGTACAAAGGCCCTGAGATCAATCCCTAGTCCTAGGAGAAAGGCAGAAAGGAGAGGGGGAGAGAGAGAGAGAGAGAGAGAGAGAGAGAGAGAGAAGGAGGAGGAAGAGAAAAAGCAGGAGGAGGAGGAAGAGAGGGGAAAGGAGGGGAGGAGAAAGACGAGGTACAGAGGCGCACACACTTCTAATTCAGCACTTCAGGAGGCTGAGGCAGGAGAAATGTAAGTTTGAGCTCAGTCTGCTCAATTTAGTAGCTTAGTAAGACTTCAGTTCAAAAAAAAAATCTGGGGATATAGTACAATACAAAAGCACCCAGTACCCTAAAAAATGAGTAGTCATCCATCAGTTACTGAACACATTCAACACACTGGTGTTAAGGACACTGAAAGAAGCTGGGTGCTTTGCCTGCTGTTCTCTATGGTCTTTCAAGCCACACGATTAGGAAGCTCTCCCATTTCATACATTAGAAACAGACTACAAGAGGTTAAATAACTCACACAGAGTTGCAGTGCTTGCCAGTAGCAGAAGACTCCCCCAAACCGTGGTCTGGATGAGGTGCAAGCCGATGCTTATAGGTGCACCCCCAGCCTGTCCTTTTGCCTTTAGCAAGATCAAGCGGGACCTTCATTTTCTCCTGACATCACGCATGGGGAGCTCCCCAATGGCTCTGGGAAGCGTGCACTGGTTGTAAACTCCTGCTGGGACACAATTTAACCTTCCCCTATGCAGCTTTCTGTTTCACCATCACCACATATATGAAGGGAATAAGAGGGATAATTAAAAAGTGCAGGAGAGATGTACTAGCTCTCCATCCAGTCTGAGCAGGAACATCTTGGGGCTGTGCTGTGTTCTTCTCTAGTGTCTGAAAATAATTGCCAAGCTAAGGCACAGGCTTTTACTCCTGATCAAAGGAGAGATTTATATGCTTTCGTGGTGAAAGACACTGCAGAAATAGTTGGTGTAGGTTCTCTTGCTTCTTTTCCCACTGCCTCATTATGGAAAAGTCTACGAAGCACAGTCCTGTACATGCCCTGGGAAGGCTGCCATCCAAAGATTGGCAGATGTTTTTGTTTGTTTGTTTTACTAGGAATTGAACTCAGGACCTCACACTTCTCAAGCGGGTGCTGTGCCACTGAGCTGTATCCCTGGCCCTGGCAGATGGTTTTAACAATATTTGCAAAGGAAGTTCAGATGGCTGAGGGTGTAGCTCAGTGGTAGCACACTTGCCTAGCATATGGGTGGACCTAGGCTTGCATCTCTGCAGTGTTGAGACAAAAAAGCAAAACAAAACACCCGCCACACACTGGGGATCAAATGCAGGACCTTGTGCTTGCTAGACAAGTGCTTATGCTGCCGTGCTATTTCCCCAGTCCCCCCAAAAAGCTTTCATGAAGCTTTTATTTTTATTTTTCGGTGGACCCGGGGATTGAACTCAGGTCCTTGTGCTTACCAGGGAAGTGCTAATTCCATTGAGCCATCTCCACAGCCCCATGAGGTTTTTATTGATAATTTAGATAAAACCTGGAACAATCTTTATTAAAAGGGAAGGAAAGAAAAGAACATCAAAGAGTTTAAGCAAGAAAGGGAGTCTGTGTATTTTGGAGGGAGGACTGTATCAGTCCTCAGAACTGCTTACAAGGTGATTCTCCAAAAAGATTTCAAAATTTAGGGGTAATTTGGAAGGTATTGATCCTCACTTTTTTTTTTTTTTTGTTAAGTTTATTTGCTTATTTGGCCCTCCTGGCTCAGCCTCCCCAGTGCTTGGATAACAGATGTGTGGCCTGGTCACAGTGACCAGCTTGGCATGCAGTACCAGAAATTGAACTGGGGCCCTTGAGCTTGCTAGGCAGGTACTTAGACCACCAAACTATTTCCTCAGTCTTGATCCTCACTTTAAAAAAGAGAGGGATAATTAAAAAAGAGAAGGGAATAAGAGGGATAATTAAAAAGTGCAGGAGAGATGTACTAGCTCTCCATCCAGTCTGAGCAGGAACATCTTGGGGCTGTGCTGTGTTCTTCTCTAGTGTCTGAAAATAATTGCCAAGCTAAGGCACAGGCTTTTACTCCTGATCAAAGGAGAGGTTTTATTTATTTATTTATTTATTTTTTTATTTATATTTTTTTTTGTGGAACCGGGGATTGAACTCAGGCCCTTGAGCTTGTCAGGGAAGCGCTTATCCACTGAGCCATCTCCCCAGCCCTAGAGAGAGGTTTTAAAACAGAATTTCTTGATGGGCATGGTGGTGCATGTTTGTAATCTCAGCACTCAGAAGGCTGAGGCAGAAGGATTGTTGCAAGATCAAGACCAGCCTGAGGTATAAAGTGAGCTCAAGGCCAACCTAAGCTGCCAGTGAGACTCCAATACCCAGATGATGCAAGGATAAGTGAGTCTTGTCTCTTTGAGTAGCTCCTATTGCATGGCCACTAGATCCGATGCTTGTGGAAGTGCGACAGGCCACGGGCTGAGAGGTGTGGGCTACTCATCCCACACCGATGTGGTGCTTGGCATGGAGCGGCTGCTGAGAAATGGCTATTCAGTAAACAGGAGCAGGAAGTGACAAGCACTGAAGTAAGAAGCCACGGTGTGTGACAGGTGCAGAGTGTCAGGGCTGCCGATTGCAAAGGGAATCGTGCGCTCAGTAATGCACCAGATTCTTTGATTACTCCAGAGACTGAGAACATCATGTTCCAAAACCTTGCTTTTCTCATAAACAGATGACCTTGAGGAATTCAGTCTTTCTGTAGTGGAGCAAAGAATTACAACCATGTTATCAGATATTGTGGTGCCCAGGATCAAACTCAGGACCTTGCGCTTGCCAGCAGGCTCTTATGCAGCTGAGCTATCTCCTGCGGCCCCAGATCATGCTTCTTATACTATATTTGTGAGTCAGGTTCCCGGCTGTGGTTTAAGAAAAGCAGCTGGAGTTACAATAACTTTTTTTTTGTGTGTGTGTGTGTGTTTTTAGAGAAGGGTCTACAGGGTGTTCAGGGTATTACAGTTTTTTTTTGTTTGTTTGTTTGTTTTTTGGTGCAGAACCAGGGATTGAACTCAGACCCTTGTACTTGCCAGGGAAGTGCTTATTCCACTGAGCCATCTCCCCAGCCCCAGGGTATTACTAAGATTGGATTTGTAGCGATCCACCTGTTTATAGCCTCCCAAGAGCTGAGATTACAGGCACATCCCGGCAGGAGTGGCACAGCGGGCCCAGGGATCGAACCCTGCCCCTTCTCCTGCTCGCAGGAGCTCTACTCCACTGAGCTATTTGGCCGGCCCTTGGGGTTAAAATAATTAATTGCTGCTTTATTATAAATTCAGAAAAAGCATTGAACAAACATTTCTTTTTCTCATAGAAATGTGGTCATTTCAAATAGGAATCTCTAGTTAAATTATAACCTTATGCTGGTGCTTACGTGAGCAGTTTTCTCCTTTTGACCTTCAGGAAGATATAATGACATTTTAATATTTAATCTGGAAATTAATTAGTTTGTCACGTTTTGAGAGACTTTTCATAAACATAAACTAACTCCCTTGACACTTTATATCATAAAAGGTGACCATTAGTGCATATATACATGGTATATAGAAAGTTTCCAAAGGAAACTTGGCTGTTAAACTCTAGCTCACTCTTAGTTTGTGCCAGGTGAAGGAAGAAATCCCAGACTGAAATGTAGCCAGAAACCACAGCGCAGAGAAGTGTAACAGACCTCCCTGCAGAAAGTAAAAATTTAACCTTTAGATCTCCCAGCTGCTTTATATGGTCACTCAAAGCAATCAGATGGTACAGACACCCAGCACGATTAGAGAAATTAAATAACACATGTCAGTTTTCCAACACAGAAATTACTTTGAAGGTAAACTAATTAGACAGCTAAAGTTCTCTTTACAGTACCGTGTTCTTATAGCCTGGCATGGTGGCACACGCCTGAGGTTCCAGTTACTCCCGAGGGGGGAGGAGTCCGAGGCCAGCCTGGGCAATTTAATGAGACTCCTTCAAAGCATAATAAGAGCCAGGGATGCAGCTCAGTAACCGAGCTCTTGCCTGGCATGTTTGAGGCCCTGACTTCAATTCCCAGTATTACAAAAAACAAAAACAAAACAAAACAAAAAGCACAATTTATATAATGCCTTAAATGGTAGGAGTTCACTGTTGAAAAATCAGGGATGCTGACAAATAAGAGGGGGAAGAATTTGAAACACCACCCTAATCACACATTGAAACCTTTTTTGATTGCAGCAGGCCAGAGTTAAATTCATTATGTTCCCTAGGCTGGCCTCAAATTCACCACCATCCTTCTGCCTCAGGCTTCTGAGTTCTGGGAGAACAGATATGGGAATGTGACTTCGTGCAAAGTTGTACACCCATTGAATAAAGAAAGAAGCACATTTGATGTTAACTGGAGGAAATATGTTTTCTGCCATTCTTTTATTTATTTATTTATTTATTTTTTACGGAACTGGGGATTGAACTCAGGCCCTTGAGCTTACCAGAAAAGCACTTATTCCACTAAGCCATCTCCCCAGCCCCCATTCTTTTATTTATTTACCCCTTCCTGCTTTGTGGTGCTTAGAATCAAACCCAGGATCTTGTGCTCACAATAAGCAATCTACCACTGAGCTACATGCTCATCCTCCTTCAGTTCCTCTGTCCCTACCCTTATCCCTCCCTTTTTCCCCCCTCCATCCCCCTCTTCTTTTTCTTCCCCCTCCTTTTTAAGGAGTTTCATTTAGCAAAGAGATTGATTGGAGTTGGCTAGGGTGGGGGTCTTTCTAGAAGCTTGCCTTTAAACTTATTTTTTTTGGGGGGGGGGCTGGGGAAATAGCTTAAGGGAATAAATGCTTGCCTGGCAAGCAAGTTTAAAAAAGTTTTTCTACCACCCAAAAACTCTCTGAAAAAAATTTAAAATCTGTTTTTATGCTTTTCTTATCATGACTTATCACTATCTATGCATTAGGAGTCTACCTCAGTCCCCTCTCCTGACTGTCATTTCAGGTCTCCCGGTCCTGAAGATGCAATCTGGACTCCAGATGCTGATTTTCCATGTCTGCTGCTTGTGCTTAAACTGTGTGTGCCGTTTGCTCATACCATAAGCATACATGGAGCGCCTCTCATGCACCTCACCATGTAGCCAAGACTGGCCCTGGGCAGAGAGAAGTAGGATGTAGAATCTTCCTCAGCATTGACTGGTGGCTGCTCTAATCTGCTAGTAATGGGGATTTAGTTCCTATCTTTATATCTCAAAGTCAATATTTTAGTCCCTCCCTCTCTCTCTTTCTCTCCCTCTCTCTCTCTCTCTCTCTCTCTCTCTCTGTCTTTTCAAGATAGGGTCTCACTATGCTGTGCAGTTCAGGTTAGCCTTGAGTTCACTTTATAGTCTAGGCTGATCTCGAATTCAAATGATCCTCCTTCCCCAGCCTCCTGTGTGCTAGGAATACAGGTGTGCTCCACCACGTTTGGCAATATCTTAGTGTTAAGTCTTATTATTTGAGGGTGAATGGGGTAGAGTGCGAATACAGGTGGGGAAGAGACCGAGGAATTGAGAGAAATAGTGTAGATCACTAAAAAAAAAACAAATCCAATTCTCTTAGAGCAGCTGTATGATCTTTTTCTATTAAGTAGGAAAGAAAACTTGCCCAATCATGAGTTTTATGTTTTTATAAGCTTTTATAAGTGTGCACTTTGCCTGTCTTCTCTAGCCCTTTTCTTTCCTTCATATCTTATGGCTTTATACCTCATGTTCAGAAATATTGTCTGTGGAAACAAACACAAGGAACAAAAAGAGATTCTTAACTTTGCATATTTGTTTTCCTGACTCTTAAATAACAACGGACAGGCAATGATAGTGTCCACCTTGTCATGCACATAGGATATTGCCAATGTCAGGAGGACTTTGTTGATAGAAAAACAAACAAACAAACAAATTCACACTCTCAACCATTATTTAGGTCAGGAGAAAGGAAGTAAAGGTGAGAGACATCTTGTCACAATTAGTTCTGGACCAGTTCTCCCATAGGATTCTCCCTGTGTCCCATATATCCTCATGGAAAGAAAGATTCTTTATCTTATGTTCCTGAGGCCAGTCTCAGGTGACCTTTCTCCAGGGCTGTCTAATTAACTGGAAGAAAAACTTTTCACAAGTATAAAACTAAAGAAGAAAAAACGCTTTCATACTCTTCTAGGTGGTACAGCCTTCAGGGGTCACAAGGATGTTAGGCCTTTGGGAGAAGATCTAGATCCTAGGGACTTCTATTGATTGTGAACTTGATTGGCTTGAGAGACACCTAGAAGTTTAGTAAAGCACACTTCTGGGTGTGTTTGGGTGGTCATAAGGGTGTAAATTCAGGGACTGCATCTGCCCCCTGGCCTCTTTTACTCTGGTTCTTTTCTTGCTTTCAGGCTGCCATGAGTTGTCTTGCTTTTTGAGACAGGGCCTTGCTGTGTAGTTCAGGCTGGCCTTGACCTCACCATGCAGCAGAGACTTGCCTTGAATTCATGGCAATCCTCTTGCTCAGTCTTCTGAATGCTGTGGCTGCTGTGATGTGTCTCAGAGAGAGCCAACTGTGGACTAGAAGCACTGACACTGAGATCCAAAATAAATTGCTTATTAAAGTAATATATGCCAAGTATTTTGTCACACCAATGCAAAGCTGATCAACACAGAAAACTGATGTGGAGAAGTGGGGTTATTGCAGTGACACACCTGACAGTATGGTTTAGGAGCCTTTGAGACTGGTTTATGGGGGGACTTGGGGAAAGTCTGCAGAATTCAGGGAGGAAATCTTAGACTGCTGCAAGCAGAGCTTGATAGGAAATTCTAGTATGAGTTTAGAGGGACAGAATATTAATAGGCATATAAGCAGTAGAGACTGCATACAGGTTTCAGATGGAGTAAGGGCTATTGGTAACTGGACTAGAAGCTATGTATGTTGTATTCAGATAGAGTTTGTCTATATTTTGTCCATGCCTTAGAACTCGGTGTTAGACTGAATTTAAAGATGATGAATTAATTGATTTGGCAGAGGAAATTTCAGAGCAGCCCAATATTCAGGTTGTATCATGAATATCTCTGGTTGCTTTTAGCCAGATTTATAGTGAGATTCAGATGCCAAAAGCAGATTTGAAAAGATTTAGGAAAACATAACATTTGGAAAGGTTACTTGGTCCAATCCCTCTCTGTTCCTCCATTCCTTCTTTTCAGAATGGGAATGTTTACCCTATGCCACTCGATTTTGAGAACATGTAAGTTGCTTTTGGAGTTGTACAGGGAATCACAGCCAAGAGTTTGCCTTAGTCTCAGAGTTGTTTTTTTTTTTCCCCGGAACTGGGGATTGAACTCAGGCCCTTGTGCTTGCCAGGCAAGTGCTTATTCTACTGAGCTATCTCTCCAGCCCCCTGCCTTAGTCTCAGAGAAGACACTGGACATAGACATTTAAAAAAAAATAATTTTATTGAGAAAGAAGTAGCAATGAGAGAGTTTCAAAACAGGTTAGTAGGACAATTACAATAATTAATACATTGCATATCATTGTCTTTGTAGTAATTATTCATAGTACAAGATACAGACATGATATCTTGTCTAAACCCTCTTAGTTCAAAACTTTATTCTCATTGAACTAAGAGCAACTAGTTGTATATCTATGCTATTTTATATGTACATTTATATCCCCCTTTTTTGTTTACTTTTGTCAGAGATGTGTATTCCATTGCCATTCATATATTGTAGGTGCATGGATTCTGCAAAGTAATCCAATATAGTCCAGTAGTCTATAATAGTAGTGGGTCACCCACAGGACTGGCAATGTCAGAAGTTGTTGACTTGAGCCTTTCACAGCTCAGCATATTAATATGGCTTTACTTTTTATACTTTGATTTTACACTTTTCTGCTGGATGGTTAAGACTAAGATAAAGCAAGACCTATATAACAAAAAATGTAACTTTTGTATCTGACAAGGTCAGACAAATCCCCTCAGGACTTATCTTGGAACCCTGTTTCTGACTACGGTTCATGGGAAAACACGCTTAACAACACAGGAGTTCTTGATGTTTCCAGTCACAGTTGAGGCCTTTCTCAACCTCTCACAGAGGTTCTTTCTACCTGGTCTTTTAGGTAGATTTTCCTATGCCTGCATGAACCACCCCCTTGGGATTCACCTTCTTGTGATTTGGGAGAGCACATTTTCTTTCTTTTTTTAAAAATTTATTTATTTACATTTCAACTTGAAGAGTGAAAAATAGAAGCAAAGCCAAAGAGAAAACATGACATAAACGGTGACATACAACGATACATATGTTACAGATTTTCAAAACATGGATGGCTAATATATATATATATATAAAATATATATATTATAATTTAAATAAAACAATCCATATAATAATGTCTGTAAGTATAGTATCATATATGCACCTTCTATGATGCCAAAACATTATGAAAACAGTTTGCAATGTATTAATTTATCAAATCCATCTTGTCAAGGTATCTTAAAACTGTCTCATTAATATTTGTACTTCAATAAAACAAAAACAAAAAATAAATAAATAAATAAAACAATCCAACACAGATCAGCAGTCCACAATAGAAGCGGTTATCCACAGAAGTTATTGACTTGAACCATTCACAGCTCATTATATTAATATGGCTTCACTTTATATACCTCCATTTTTATACTTTTCTGCTGGATGGTTAAGACCGAGATAAAGCAAGGCCTATATGACAAAATATATAACTTTTGTATCAGATAAGGTTAGTCAGGTACCCTCACAGTTGTAGATCCATTGTCAGTGTCAGCCTTGTGGATGAGTCACAGCCATTGCTTGACCAATTTGCTCTCTGTGGATGCCTGAGAGAAAGTTTCCTCTCCATGTGACTCTCCTTAGGCACACTATACATCATCAATGGCATGCCTTTGTGGCTCCATAATCTCCTTGATCAGAAAATTTGGGGCACTACTGAGTTACATGGCATTACAGTACAAATTCTCCTATATCCTGAGTCTTCACTGACTTTGAAAGGCAAGGGCCAAAATGTTGGCTGACCTTGCAGCCTTTCTTTTTCTCCAGTTTTTGACCTGCAAACTTTGGTGGTTAACCCTCCAGAAAAGAAGCTTGTTAGTACCCTGCAACACATGCAGTTCAGTTTACCCACACTATTAGTCTAAATATCAGACATTATAGGCATAACATGGAACATGTACTTCCATCAAGTATTGAGATACTAAACTCTAAGTCCATATAGAACATGAAGAAGAAAAAAAAAAAGCTCAGACTTGTAGTGATCCTCCTGTTTTCAGCCTCCCCAGCACTGGGATTGCAGGCTTGTGCCACTATGCCTGGACCCTGTGGAAGGCTCAGCCCACCCTAGGGACAGGGCTGCGTGGTCCCTGAGCTTGCCTAAGTTTGTCTAAGCAGGCACTTTAATCCACTGAGCTACCTCACTGGCTCCATAGACAAGATCGTCTTTGTTTTTGGAACCAGGAATTGAACTCAGGACCTTGCACTCATGTGCTGTGCTGCTGAACTATACTCTTGGCCTGAGATAGGATCTTCTTAGATTGCTGGACAATAATCTAAGCAATTAGATTGTAGCTGGGATCACATGCCAGTTGGGAGCCAATCAGTCCTCTGCTCTGCCTAGAGAGACTTATAGTGAGGGGGTAAAGAAAGAAAGACAGAGAGACACTCTTTCAAAGTACATTGGAGAGGGAGGCTTGCTTCAGGATGGGCAGAGACAAGACGCTCTGAGCTTGCCACTATTTATTGAGTACAGACAATAATTGGAGCAATTATCAGATGTTGCAGAGGGTGTCAGTGATCTTAAACTGATGAAGGTCTTATGTTGTTGAGGATCATTTCGGATGACTTGGAGAGTAGTGGTGATCTTCTGCTGGTGGGGATCTCATGTTGGTGAGGACAGTACATTCTTACAGTATCAGGTAGGAAGAGCTAGCAGGTTAATAAGTAGTTTGTCCTTCCTCTCAGGTAGAACCTTTTTTTTTTTTTTTTTGTCATATTACTATTTTGTTCTGAAGGAGCCAGGATGTTTTCAGCTGAGGCAATCTTGGCCTGGGATGTCACAGCATCATGGGAATACTGAGGCCTCTGTGACTGCAGGCACAGGGAGCCATGCTTCCTCATACCTAGCCAGCCACAGTCATAAGGATGTGAATGCACAGAAGCTTACTGTCTGGTTCTTTTTTTTTTTTTTTTTTTGGTGAAACCAGGGATTGAACTCAGGCCCTTGCACTTGCCAGGGAAGCGCTTATTCCACTGACCCATCTCCCCGGCCCCTTACTGTCTGGTTCTGAGAGCTTTTCCTATGATAACTTGTGTCTTCGACAGCTGGAATTGATGGGAGGAGTGGAGAGCCTCCGGGTAGCATAACTTGGAGGCATTTTCTCTGAAGATTATTGAATCTTAACCTGGTTTAAATTTCCCTAACAGCCCTTAAGAATAACAGGTTCTGTCAAAAAGAATTTTCCCTCAGATAGATAAGGCCCTACACACACAGTCACCCATCAGAGTATTCAGGTTGGCCTAGGAATAATGAAATTACCCTAAAAATTGTAGTGCAAGTTCTCAATTAGGCTTACTGGGAGTGTGCTTTGACTGAATCATTCCCTAGAGGCAGAATGGCTGTGGTGCTTGGAAATAATTGGGTTCTGAAACACAAAGATCTGAAGACCAGACTCTTGGCCCATGCCACATTCAGCAGAGAGAATATGCCCAGACTTCATGCAGCCCACAAGGTTTCCAGGAGCCTGGGGTCATCTGCGCCTATTCAGAAGAGACACAGCTCAGGCCCAAGAAGTAAGGCTATACATAGCATTGGCTTTTATAGACATGACAGAGAAAAATCAGGCCTGAATTTTTCATGCTTTAAATTGGATGTGGAGGACCAGCCAGATAGCTCAGTGGATTAAAGTGCCTGCTTAGGCAGATACAGAGAAGGGGTTCGATCCCTGGTGTGCCGTGCTGGCCTTGTCCCCCACCCCCTAGGTGTGCTGAGCCAGCGATTGAGACTGGGTGTGATGGCACACCCAGTGCTGTAACCCCAGCCCTTGGGAAGCTGAAAACTGGAGAACCACTACGAGTTTGATCTACGTAGTGAGACCCTGTAGACTCTGTACTAAAAATTAAAAAAAAAAAAAATCTGTTTAAGATGGAGACTGTAAATAAGATAGAAGACATTTAGGATTTAATCTAAAAATGATAAAAGCTTGCTTTTGGTTTAATTTTGGGGAGACAGAGTCTTGCCATGTGTCTTAGGCTACCTTTGAATTGGTGATTTTACGTCCTCTCCTAAGTGCTGTGATTACAGGCCAGCTCCACCACAGCTGGCTTTGAAACTTGTTTTGAATTCTTGTGCTAATTATCCATGTTTTCTAGTGTTGCACTTTTCACACTAGGCAAGCATGCTACCACCAAGACGTGGATACCTGGAGCCCTATTAATTGTCTTAATCTAGTAGGGCAAGCTTCATTGTCAATATCAGACCAAACTGGAAAAAGTAAAGCTGCTTAATGGAAGTGCTAATTTTCAATTTCTCTAGACTTATAAAAAATATGGTAGATGATAGTGGTAGGATCAGATTTTAAAAGAAACTTAGTTGTTACTGATAGGTTATGGCCCTAGTATGAATTGCTGAATTATTGTGGTGGTCATCCAATATGGCTGAAGCACTTAAAACAACAATTTATCTTCCCAGAGACCACCTCCTGCCTTCTTCTCCAACTCAGCCCAGGGTGCAATTTCCTTTCACCTTTCCTACCACCTCAGGGAAGACCCCAGTCAGCTCCTCAGGTGTTTCTAAACATCCCCCTCAAATTCCACCCCTGGCAAAAGGCCACAAAAGCCTCAGCCTCCCTTTGTTCCAGTCCAGAGAATTCTTTATCTTCCCAAATTCTCTCCATGTCCTTTTCCCTTTATAATAAAGCCCCTTTCTCTTTTTCCTTCAGCCTGTTTTTCTGCTGTGACACCATCCAAAACCTATCAGTTACTGATCCAGGTGGCACCTACCTGTCTCTTAATCTTAGCCGTTGGGAGCCTGAGGCAAGAGAATGCAGAGTTCATGCCTGGGCTACATAATGAGACTCTGTCTCAGAAAATAACAACAGAAACACCCCACAAACCAGAAATAAATGGAAACAACAAAAACTTAACTGCTTTTTCTTTATTAGCAGTAAACAGAAGCTTTTATGGATAAAAAAAATTCATTCCTCCCAAAAGACAACAGCATAGGGTAACAAAATCTAAAGATCGAATGTCTGAGATTAACCAAGTAAATAAATAATATCCATAAATATCATTTGTAAAATAAAAGTTTCTGTTGGAAAATGTAAAGAATGACTATCAGGAAAATAATTTACAAAAAAGAAAATACAAGATGATTAGTCATTAAATATAACATTCATTGATAATCCAATGTTGGGAAAATATACATAATGAAATTTCATTTTAATACTAAATTGGTAAAGATTTTTAAAAATAATTGCATTATAACAATGTAAAAAGTATTAATTATTGAAACTGTACTATAATTCAGCTTTAAAAATAAGATAGGTATACAGCTACATTCTCTTAAATCATCAATTAGAGGCGTCTACTCTAATAGTATCATGTATGCACCTTGTACAACAAAAAGCCACTATGAAAACAATGTGCAATGTATTAATTGTTGAATCTGTCCTACTAATTTGATTTGAAACTGTCTTATTGCGATTTTTCATCAATAAAATAATAATTGCATTATTCAGCATTTCTTGGGATATACTAATATTGGTATTTATCCACAATGCTGCCAAGAGTATGAACTGACAAAGTTACTTTAAATTTTGGCATGTATTAAGCTTTTAAAATGCTCATATGCTTTTCCCTCATAATCCTACATTTAAAACTCCATCCTCCAAGATTGTTAAAGATACAAACATTTTTTCATTAATCAAGTTTATTGGTACATGATCACATCCATAGAGAATTTGTTTCTGTATATGATGCATCTTGATTTTTTCCCTAGTCTTCAACCTCTCTTTCCCTAATTCACAAAACTTTGTTCTTGTTTTTTCCTTCTTCCCACATAATTACTTATACTGTTCATTGCAGTATTAGCCATACTGATGAAAAATGCAGGGTAGCTTGGATATACTGCTGCAGGGCTCTGGTGCTGGGTACGTTTCCTGGAAGTTCTGTTGACAGCCACTTTATTGGCACCCACTTGCCCAGCTGCTTTACCGTACATCGATCTCCTGCCTCATGATGACGGAGCCATTAACTAAATTATATCTATCTTTATGTAGAGTGGCTTCTGCTCATTAGCATGTCTTGGAAGAGTATTTGATGATATGTGAAATTGTATTATGTTAGTTAAATAACAATGTAGGGTACAAAGTTGTGTTTTACTATGAGCAGTAGGTGTGTAGATTAGTCTGATAAGGCTGCTACGTCAAAATACCCTTGAATGAATGACCCAAAGAACAGAAATGTGTCTTTTGGTTCTGGAGGCTAAAAGTGCAAGGTCAAGGCATCAGCACCAGCTTGGATTTTTCCTGTGAGCCTTTCCTTAGCTTGTAGAAGGCTGCATTTTCTGGTCTCTCTTTGCTTGTCATAATCCCATTTTATGTGCACGTTACTCATTGGATTATGGTTCTCCCTGAGAATCTTATTTCAACTCAGTTACCTTTTCAAAGGTCCTTCCTCCAAACTGTCACACTCTGAGGTAATGAGGATTAGATTTTCAACATATGTGTACATGGGAGAGCAAAATTAAATTCATGGAAGTATAAAAGTTTGATTCTGATTTTTATTGTTCTTTTTGTTTTTCATATGGGGTCTCACTACACAGCTCAGACTCATAGTGAAGTGATCCTCATGTCTCAGCCTCCCTAGCACTGAGGTTACAAGTGTGCACCACCATGCCCGGTTCTGGGGCCAGCGCCTGGGGCTTCAGGACCAGCATGGCATGTGGTACTCGGGACTGAATTTGTGATTTGCACTTGCCAGGGAGGTGCTTATGCTGCTGAACTATCTTCCAAGCTCACTGTGTTTTTTTTAAAACGTATTTAGTAAAGGGTCTACAAGGTTTCATTACACAGATCAGACACATAGGGATGGATCCTCCTGTTTTCAGTGTCCCAAGTGCTGGGATTATAGGTGCACACCACCATTCTCAGTCTCCTCTAGTTTTGTTTTAAAAAATCCACAGGACAAAAGAAGTTTGGATGGAGCTGGGGAGATAGCTCAGTTGATTAAGTGCTTGCCTGGCAAGAGCAAGGACCTGAGTTCAATCCCCAGTTCTGCCAAAAAAAAAAAAAAAAAAGGAAAGAAGTTCGGAAGAAAGTACAGTAGGGCTATGGCTTTGAATAACCTTCTTCCCCAGGTTCATGCTATGTATTAATTGCTAGGTATGGTTGCTGATTACAGGTCTGAGTAGGAAAGACCTTTCAAGATATTCTGTTCACAGAGTTCTAATTTAGCTAAGGCCTGCTAAATGTCCTTGGGGCATCTTTGCCTTATTAGGCTTCTCTATCATATCTTTACCATAGTTTTAGGTGTAGCAATTTTAACTTACGAGAATTAAGAGAGGCTAGGAGTAATGGCACACACCTTGAGTCTTAGCACCCTGGGAGGTTGAAGCAGAGGGTAATGAGTTTGAGGCCAGTGACTTAAGAAGACCTTAACTGAGCATAAAAAGTTAAAAAGGGCTAGGAACATAGCTCAGTGAGAAGGTCATGAGTTTACTCATCAATACCAGGAAAACATATTAAAATAGTCACTTAAATGTTTTGGTGATATTATACCATATTTTATTTCACATAAATACATACATAGTAAAAGTTAAGTGAATTTATTTAAGCTGTTCTATAATAAATAACTACTTTCAACATTTCTGTAACAAGAACATGTTAGCCCTGGATGGTGTTATGTGCCTACCACTCAAGCACTGAGGGAAGCTGAGGCAGGAGGTGTTACAGTTTGTGTCCAGGTGCCCCCCAAAGCCTTATGCAGTCATGCTGGAGTTTGTGATTGATTCACAGGCCAATGCTGGGATTATGAGCCTGAGTGCCACACTCTCCCTGGGGCAGAGAGCATGCATTCAGTATAAGGAAGGGAAAGAGGTGGGCTCTCTGCTGCTCCTCCCTTTTGCTCTTGCAGTTTTGCTGTTTCTGCCCTCATGAGCTGCTGCCCTCTTCCACATGTCACCGTACCTTGGAGCCAGCCAAGTACGGACTGAAACCTTCACAAACGGTGAGCTAAATAAGCCTTTCCTTCTTTAATTCTGGATGTCAGGTACTTTGTCCCAGCAACAAGAGAAAAGTGACTAAGACAATAGGACTGAAACTTTGAGTTCCATCAGGATAATTTACCGAAACTAAAATAAAAAATAAAAAGGAATGGAGATGTCCTGGGTTCTGTCCCCTTGGAGTCACTTCCAGGTCCTCATCTTGGTCCAAGAGGCCAATGTTTGTAATCCCAAAGTTACATTACTGGAATCCTATCAAGTTAATTCCAACCTACCACTTTCAATGCAACCCACAGTGAAAATAAAGACACTAAATTATATTTTCAATCATTGGGGAGTCAAGAGGCTCTAAGTTCAGCCACAAAGATGGCTTCCCAGAGCAAAGAGAACAGCCCCAAGGCCTTACCCAGTTTTTATTCAGTGGGGGAGTGGCTTGAGGAGAAGTGGCCTGAGGAGGAATGACAGAATTGTGGGAAGTAGGTGACTCTGTGAGCTAAGTGGGTGGCCTACATTTACCTCTGGCTATGCAGAGAGGATATGCAGAGAGAGTAATCTGCATTATACTATTATGCCATTGAGATAGCATCTAGTGTTTTGGGAGGTCTGGTGCTTCAGCTTTGATGTAGTCTTTCAAGCCCTAGGAAGTCATAGCCTCTATTTTGAGGCTTGATTCCAGCTGGCAATGCGGAGCATTAGCTCTACCATCCTGTCTCCACCCGGCTCACGTTAAGGAGCAGCAGGCTTACCAGGGAAACACACATGCCACCTTCAAAGACTATCACCAGCACCTCAGCTAGACCAATACACATTGCTTAAGGCCAATTGAAGGATAAACAGAAGTCCTAGCCAGCTCTCTACATAACAATACAAGGAAATAGGGTCAGGCTCAGTCAAAATGAAGACAGTTGCTCTTCTTTCAAAGAGGGCTGCTCAGGTGGTCCTTCACATCCCCTGTACCAAAAGCAAAAAACAAATACTACTTTTAACTGCAATAAACACATGTTGTTTTAAAATACTGAAACTATAGGATGTCCTCAATTTCATATTTTGTGGTTAAATTTATTATTTATCTCCATTCAACAACAATTCATTGTACACTCATACTGTTCATAGTACAGTTATAATTCATAGGATCTGAGCTGTCTGAAAAATCTTTTTAAAAAATTTTTAGTATAGGGTCTACAGGGTCTCACTACACAGATTGAACTCATAGTGATCCTTCTGCTTTCAGCCTGCCAAGAGCTGGGATTACAGGTGCACTCCACCATGCCTAGTCTCGCTTGGGGATTGAAACCCTGGTTGCTATGCCTGCCTAAGCAGGTGCTTTAGTCCACTGAGCTATCTGGCTGGCCCTTGAAAGTCCTTTTTTAATTTAGTAACTTATTGCTTAATGCACAAGCTTTATATATATATATATATATATATATATATATATATATATATATATATATAGCTTTAGCTTAAAAAACAAAAACAGTGATACCATGACACTA
>PVKA01031364.1:0-26325 GCA_004027165.1 Ctenomys sociabilis | reverse complement strand
CGGTGTTGGTGAGGCCAGAGCCTGACGACTGCCTACACCTTAAAGACACCATGTGCAAGGTGCCTCACAGAACACACTCCTATGCAGAGTACCTCTGCCAGCTCCTATGCAAATGAACAGTTTGACTTTTACTTTAAAAATAAAGCAAAACAAACAAAAAGAATGCCAAGAGCTGGAACAAAAAAAAAAAAAAAAAAAACCACGTAAAATTCAGTACCTACTCCTCCCAAACCTGTTCACTCTGATCAGGAGCACCACAGTACAGAAGGGATGTCAAGCCCATGAATTGGGACCAGCCCCCCGACTGCCTACATTTCTCCTTGGAGAGGGCGAGTGTCCATGTCAAGGTTCCAGGCAGCTTGGCTGGACTTCCCTGCAAGATGTACTCCTGCTGTTTATATCCCTCGCTCAAGCCATACCAGTGACTGCCTAGTACAGCCAATAGCCTGCACATGACAAATGTATTTAGTCAATAAACTTTCAAATGAGCTCCTCCCAGGTGTTGTAGGTGCTGGAAAGATAGCATTCCCAACTTTTTTTTAATGTATTTAGTATAAGGTTTACAGGGTCTTACTCCACAGATTTGACTCAGTGATCCTCCTGTTTTCAGCCTCCCAAGTGCTGGAATTACAGGTGTGCCACCATACCCAGTCTCAATCGCTGTCTCATCGCACCCAAGGGACAGAGCTAGCATGGCATGCTGGGGATCAAACCCTGGTCCCTGTGTCTGCCTAAGCAGGCACCTTTAATCCACTGAGCCATCTGGCTGGCCCTCAACATTCCCAACTTTTTGAAGACTTGCCAGTTTGCTACCAAAAGAGTTTCCGTTCTACTTGTCTATTTGTATAAACTCAAGAGAGACAAGTAGACAAAATAATCATAATGATGATGATAATAATCATAATCATATTGCCATGTGCTAGAAAGTACTACATCCATCAGTGGGAACTGTCAGAGAACAAAGATACACCTGAAGTGGGACTGGAAGGTATTTGGAGAATTGCAAAGAGGGGAGAGGCAGAATCGGCTACAACAGTAGGCTACCACACAGAACCTAGGCCAACATTAACTTCACTTGAAATTAGTGAGAAAGGCAGAGGTGTCCAGGACTACAACTCTGGGCATCTGTTTCCTGTCCTATCCCTCCCCACATACCACCCTCATCCTCCTTAGGAACAACCAGCTGTGCAGAGAAAAAAGAAAGCCAGGGAGCCCCTCCTCACAGCTGACCTTCAGGAGCACACAGTGCCAACCTGCACCCATGTTTGGCCTGTCCTTGAAAGTTGTTGGGGGCACAGAGATGGCTCAGTGGAATAAGTGCTTCCCTGGCAAGTACAAGGGCCTGAGTTCAATCCCTGGTTCCATAAAAAAAAAAAAGCCAGTCCACTTTTTAGCCAGGCATGGTGGCGCAGGCCTATAATCCCAGCACTCGGGAGGCTGAGGCAGAAGGATTGTTGTGAGTTTGAGACCAGTCTGAGCTACAAAGCCAGCCTGAACTGCATAGTGAGACCCTGTCTCAAAAAGACAAAAAAAAAAAGTTGTTTACAGAAAAGATTCAGCCACCATGGTCCCAGGATTTCTCAGCTTCCTCAGGGGGCTGGGACATTGCAAGACTTCACTTTAAAAAGATGATTAAAGTGTTCATAATGCTGACACAGTATAGCTACATCCAAGACAAGTATGCAATTTTCCATAATTTTTTCACAACACAAGTGGCTTTGTTACCTGATGCTCATATCCTGATCCCAGACAGAATATTCCAAAATTAGAGCACTGCTCACAGGAAAGAAGCCTGGGCTCAAGTTACTTACAGGGGGAGCCCTCGGGTACTGGTTCTTCCATTGCTTTGCCGTGCTAGGATGTATTGTGTGCCTAGTACAAATAGAGATATTTCACTCTAAGCTTGGGAAATAAAGCATCCACTATGAGTTTGTCCACTAGCTAAACAATAAATAACAACAACCTCCCCAAAGAAAAGAAAACCCAGAAATCCGAAGAGAATCGTGCTGTTCATCATACTTAAGAAAGTACATAAAAATAATTACCCTGTGAAAATGTTTCTTTATTCAAAAGATAAGAATGTGTTCTCAAAACCTCACACAGGGAACAAAGTGCTCATTTAGTTCGTTCTCACATTCCAAATGGAAAAACAAGTGCCAAGAGATTCAGTTTCTCAAGGTCGAGTACAGATGCATTTGAGTAAGTATCCAATCATGGGACGCCACACCATCTTTGATAAGCACCAGTACCCTAAATACCCAGCTGTCCCAAAAGTAGCCTGGGGGAGGGAAAGAAACGCACACATCTTCCTTTCTCCCTTTATTCTTGTTACACTAACCCAGTAGGTGCCTCAGACCAGTGCTCATGACAGCAGTCACTGCAGAATCTCCAAGGCCACTGAGAATATGGTGGGTGGCAGACTTACAGCAAAGTATGGCAAAGTCCTGAACTCGGACTTTATTCTTCTGTGAGACTCGGTGTCTGCACCATATTTCCGCTACGTAAAACTAAACCAGTCTTAAAAGCCTTTCAACCCTTTATAGCCTCAAATTCGGAAGTACTTTTGGATGCAAACTATAGACTAGTTTTCAAAAGACTGGGTTCCACTCACCATGAGCCTGTGACCCTGCTATCATATATTTCTTTATTTAGCCAAGGACTTCTTTGTTGTATGATGGTGGTGGGTCAGACACATCCACCTACATCAGAAACACCATGAACGCCTAGAAAGACATACAGCTGAAACAGCACTTTTTCTTGGTAGAAAAGGTAGAGGCACGATAGACTTAATAAAACAACACGGCAGTCAGCTCACAGATATAACACAGCCTGATTAAAACTCAGGGGGAAAAGAGAACCAATCAGAGACTCCTATACTGTCATTTCCTAGGCAACACTTGGAGTGACAAACACAAAACTCTGTAGGCAACAGACCAAAAGCATAAACTGCCCGTACTCTCAGAGGCTGGTGATGCTGAGCACACTCAAGAGCTGGAGCCACCCGTGGACACTTCAGGGGTAATTCTGGTAGCTGCATGGGTTGCTATCTGTGAGCTACCTGGCTCTGCTGATAGCTTGTATATTTAGCTTTCCATCTGCACTTTCCCTTCTTATCATACATTTTGTCTTCTTTTATTATCTATTTCTAGTGTAATTTAACAGTGCTGTCAGTACCTTATATATGGGTCACACTCGGGAAAACAAAACCTCCCATTGTGGCAACCTGAAGTATTGATGCCATATGGGTCTCGGCAGGATTCCCAGCTGGCCTAGCAATGTGAAGTCATCAGTGACCACACCTGGCCCTCACTGCGCTTCAACTACGTGAAGTATACACTTTGATCGGCATTGACATCCTGTAATATCTGTGAAATAACCACTGAAAGTGAAATTTTCTATCACTCCAGGGGCCAGGGAGATGGCTTCCTTATGTTTCTTTATTCATTCCTCCCCTCATCTCTATCTTTAGGAAATTTCTATCTGCTTTCTGTAACTATAAAGTAATTTGTACTTAAAAGTTTAAATAAATGGAGACATGCAGTATATATGGACTTCTTTGCCTTATTTCTGGTACCCATCTTCATTACCCCGAGATTCATCCATGACATTAAATGAAACAATGATGCCTTTTTATTTATGAGTAGTATTTCACTGTATGAATAGGCTCACAATGGGTTTGTCCATTCACTTGTTGATAAATATTTATCTAGATTATTTCTAGGGTTTTTTTTTTATGTATTTGGTACAGAGTCTCACTATATAGCTCAGACTTACAATGATCCTCCTATTTTCAGTCTCCCCAGTGCTGGGATTACAGGTGTGTACCACCACATCTGGACTCAATGGCCAACTCAGTGCGTCCCAGGCGGGGGTCCAGCTTGGCATGTGAGACTGGGGATCAAACCCCGATCCCTGTGTTTGCCAAAGCAGGCTCTTAGTCCACTGAGCTCTCTCACTAGCCCTAGGTCATTTCTAGTTTTTGATGTTAGAAATAAATTCATAATGGAGATCATGAGTCTTTATGTAGTCATATATTTTCATTTCCCTCAGGTAAAACCCTAAGAGTGGAACAACTAGGTCAGGCAGTGAATGGATCTTGAATTTTTTAAGAGCCTCTTACTTATCTTCCAAAGTGGTTATACTGCTTACTCTCTCAATTTTGGTCTTTGTAATTTTTTAAATCAGACATTCTCTTGGGCACACAGGATTTTTAATTTGCAATTCCCTAGTGACTAAAAATATTGAGCACCTTTTCATGCTTATTCACCATTCACTTGTCTATAATTGTGAACTGCCTACATACCTTTCCAATTGTCTTACTGATTATTTTCCTTAAAACTGCTCTTTATATATTCTGCAAATAAAACCTTTGTCCAGTAGATACGAAATACTGTCATTTTCTTAATGCTGCCTTAGGAGAGTACAGGTTTCTGATATTGGTGAAGTCCAACTCTCAATGTCCTGGTTTATGTTTGAGGCCCCATGTATAAGAAGCTGTCGCCTAGCCTAAGGTTGTACCTGTTATCTCTTTTGTTTTCTTCTAGCAGTTTATAGTTTGGGGCTTTTACATCAAAGCTTGTAATTCATTTTGCAGTTAACTTTTGTATAAGAATTGATGTTCTTTTTGTTCACATGGCTGCCCAGTTGATCTAGAACTCTCCCTGGTACCTTTGTTTAAAGACAGTCAACCAGAAAAATGTGAGTCTATTAAACCAATAATAATTCATTTACATTAACACTCAGATTCCTTTTAGAAGCTTGTTGATTCTTGCCTAGGACAAATGAAGAAGTCAATTTTCCTGAGGTAATGAAATTACATAGTCTGAAGTAATAAACAGGGGGACATACAGAAAGTCTAATATGTTGAATTTCTACTTTTTCTTAATTTTTTTTGTACAGGGTCTCACTATTCAGCTCGGACTCATAGTGATCCTTCTGTTTCATCCTCCCCTGTGCTGGATTACAGGTGTGGACCACCACGCCCAGTTTTGGTGGCTGGCATGCCATGTGGTACTGGGGATCAAACCTGTATCTTTGCCAAGCAGGTGCTTAGACCATTGAGCCATCTCCCCAGCCTCTGAATTTTATTTTATTTTATTTTATTTTTTTGGTATGGGGCTTGAGGGTAAGTGATGGAAGGATGTTGGAAACATGGACATGCATAATTTTTTAAAGTAGAAATCAATGTGACTCCCAAATTAAAATTAGAGTTATGATTTTTTTTGTTGTTGGGCTCAGCCCACCCTGGAGGCGGGGCTGGGACAGCTTGTGGTGCTGGGGATTGAACCACGGTCCCCTGTGCCTGCCTAAGCTTGCCTACACAGGCACTTTAGACCGCTGAGCTATCTCACCGGCCCCTAGAGTTATGATTGACAACATCTCAAACTAGAAGAAAAATCTCTGTTGTTGATGGAGATGCAGGAATTACAGGTTAGCGCACATGAAAGTCAATGCCATTATCCAGCCAGAGCTGAAAAGAGCACCACTGAAGGCACTTCCTGGATGCTTCAGTATGCCTCATTCTTCCAGCACAAAAGGCATCGGAAGATCTTGCAAGCTCTTCTCCAGCCAAACACCAGCCAGCATGCACTCAATAGTGATTCGCTAAGCAAATCCCTGTATCTTTTAAAATGTATTAACAATTCTATTAAAAGATATCACTATTGTTCACATTTAATAAACTGACACAGAAGATAGTTAGACACCCCACAAGTTCCCCTAGTGAGAAACTGACAGTTAGGTGAGCTCGGTCTCCCTGGCTTCAGGTCCCACACTGTTAGCCCTAGTGCTGCCCTGCCTCAGGGCACTCTTTTGATGCCAAGAAAATTTTCAGGAAAGTTTACTTTCCTGAAAGACAAGAACAAGGCACTCGCTTCAGAAGACCTGAGGCTGATCACCCTTTACTACCACTCCTGTACTACTCTCCCTTACTTCCTTCTGTTAAGTGTTTCCTGTGAGGGATGGCACACAGAACCTACAGGTAGGCTGAGGAGACGCAGGGTTTGAACTTGATAGCAAAAAAGAATGCAAATGGAGAGATCAGTCTTCAGATAGACCATTTTAGGAGTGGCCAGGTAGGGACTTAAAAGTCAGTGCCTGGTAAGAAGTGGAAGGCAAGGAATGACTGAAGACATTGCGAGGAGGGATGACTGTAGCAGCAGTTTGCCCAAGGAAGTAGGCAAGGAAAGAGCTCCTGTCATCTGTGGGGAAGAAAGGAGTGCTAGGTGGGGCATAATGGCAACTGAGAGAGAGGACGCCTGGGGTGCATGCCAGTAATTTCAGTATTCTGGGAGGCTGAGGGAAGAGGATCATGAGTTTGAGGTCAATTTGGGCAACTTAGTGAAATTTTAAATTTCACTCAAAAAAAATTAAAAGGGGCTGTAGATATAGTTCAGTACAATACTACTAAGTACTATAATCTCCAGTACCATGGATGGATGGGTGGATGGATGGTAGACAGGCATGGGAAGAAGGAAGGCTAGGCAGTCTCCATCCTCCACAAATTACAGACTCACTGAGAGTGAGACAGTAATGGCTGAGAAACACATAAATGCCTCTTCCCAACCCCAACTAGAGGTCAAGTGGTAGATACTTCACAAACAATGCCTAGAAGGAAATTCACAGCAAATTCCTAGGCAGAAAAGTCTTTGAAAGAGGATCTTGCTGTGGACTTCAAACTTAAAATATCCTTCATATGAGTTTCATTTCCAGCTTTGCCTCTGAGAATATAATACCACCTGAGGCTCCCCAAACCACATAGATCTTCCCAAAGGTCCTGCCAAGCACCCCCGCCTCAAGTACCCCATACTCAGCAAAGTTTGTTGACCAGGTGCCCCCATGACAAAAGGAGGCCACACACCACCTTCACAAATAGGGATGGAAATGAAAAAAGCTAGTGATGGGCTGCTTGTGAGAAGAGGAATCAGGAGATTCCCTACTACTGCCAGGGCAAAGCTGCTTTGTTCCAGAGGGTAGGGTGGAATTTTAAGCAAAACAGTGGGAGACAGACAAGCAAGCCAACCTGGCTGCTCAGAGATAAAGAAATAAAAGTTGCTCAGCAATTCTTCTGACTTACAACACAAAGTTATTTTTTCCTTCTTCCTTTGCTTTCTCCTCTGTCTTGGTTTCTTTCACTCTGAAGCTTTTTTGTAAAAAGGGGAAAAAAGACACAAGAGAAACAAGAGGTTTACAGAGAACCTGTTGCTTCTGTTGCCCCTGCCTGGAACACCCTCTTCTCCCTCCTCATTCCCGCTTCCTCCCCCTCTGTCCTCCTTCCCTGCCATTGCCTGCCTTGCCAACTCTCACTTGTCCTTCCCATGTCACACGGAGGCTCTGCCCTCCTGAACATTCCCTGCACAGCTCTGATACACAAGGCCTCTCTGTCCTCCTATGACAGTCTTCCCACAGGCCATATTACCAGCACTGCTGGTATCAGTTCATGGGCCTCTCCCAGGCTGTAAACTCCTGGGGAGCAACAGCTGAGGCACCACTGAGAAGAAAGCAAAGGGCTCTGTAGAGCAATGGAGAACTTGTGCTATTATGTGACTCTGAGTCCCAGAGTCCCAGGTGCCTACACAGAGGGTCTAGAGACAAGCAGATACTCAATTGGCAGCAATTATTGCTAGCACCAACATATAGCTGTGCATCCTTAATTGGCAGCATGTGAGTACCTACTGCTATAATTAACCCTAGAATAAATATTATTAACACATGACGACTAAGGAGAAACTGCAAGGGAAACTAAAGCATGGTGGGGGGTCCCTAGAGCCTTGGAACCAGAGACATGGTCCCCTTCCTTTGCAAAGTATGGAACAATTTAGAAAGCAGGTCCACACTATAATCGTTCACTGCCTACAATCTCTGCTGTGAAGCAGGTGGTACTACACCCATTTTACAAATGAGGAAACTGTTCTCACAGAAGGGAAATATTTTGCTTACAGCCATCTGGCCAAAAGTGGCATCAAGGCAGCTACAGCTGGCTGTGTGGGGTCTGAGGCAAGAGGACATGAAGAGGCAGGGAAGAGGAGCCTGGTTCTAAATTACCTCATGGCCTGAGTTGGGATGACTCTGATTGGAAATTCAGAAACTGTAAAAAGAAGTACATGAAGAGCCTACCATGCTTGTACTCTCCACCAAAAAAAGTCAACCACAGAAGCATTGTCTTTTAATGCCACTTATTTAAAATAAATTAATCATATCCCTATTTTAAACCTTTGCCATAGGCAGTGTCACCATTTTACACACAAGGAAACCAGAAGCAACAGGTTCTCTGTAAACCTGTTGACTAGGTGCCCCCATGACAGAAGGCGGCCACACACCACCTTCACAAGCAGGGATGGAAATGAAAAAAGCTAATGATGGGCTGCTTGTGAGAAGAGGAATCAGGAGACTGTCGCAGGAGGAGAGAGGCCTTGTGTATCAGAGCTGTGCAGGGAACGTTCAGGAGGGCAGAGCCTCTGTGTGCCATGGGAAGGACAAGTGAGAGTTGGCAAGGCAGGCGATGGCAGGGAAGGAGGACAGAGGGAGAGGAAGCGGGAATGGGGAGGGGGAGAAGGGAGACAGCAACAGAAGCAACAGCTTCTCTGTAAACCTTTTGTCTCTCTTATGTCTTTTCTTTTCCCATTTTACACAAAAGCCTCAGGAAACCAATGGTCGGTGAGTTCATGGTGCCTGTGGAGACCCAGGATAGAAAAGACAGGGAGGAGAATGACACCTGAAGAATTCCTGCACCAATCTCTGCACCCCCGCCTTACTCAGCAGCCTCACTGAGCCTTCTAGTGTTGATGAGTCCCAGCTCTCAGCAAACCCAGCCCCGCAAGTGGTCCTTCTGTGAGTTCCATCTGATGGGGGCCTGTGATGAGGAGCAGGGAAATAGCCAGAAAGACCGAGGCTGGGACCCACTGGGAGCCTGGGTACCTCCTCCAGAGCACCTGCTTTCTGGAAGTATAAGGAAGAGGAGACCTTCAGGAGGGCCAGCCCCAAAGCCTGGTCATATGGGCTCAAGGGTCCTATGAGCCCACAGTGCCAGAGACAAATGGTCCTGGCCAAGGAGACAAGAGTGCAGCTCCAGACCCTGCCAGCACCAGCTCACAACATCCTGAAGGTCACTTCAGCTTTCAGAGCACCATGTCCTAGCAAAAAGGACAAGCACACCAGCTGCCCTCCTTACCAGAGTGGGGTCGGTGGAGTACAATAGGAAGAGTAGGATGTTCATTTTAAAACAGCTCATAGTAGCCATTTTATGATACAGACATGCATCGAAACATAGTGCTACTACAAGTATATGCAACTTCTACTCATCAGCTAAAATTCAGTAAGAAGTAATGGGTAAAGCGGTCTGTAATTCAACTCACAGCTTTCTAGAATCTGCTCAGTCTGGCCTACAATTTTTTTCACTCTATAAACAAGCAGCCCTTTGACACAGACAGCACTGTGACTTCCACCTCACAACAATGCCCACATAAGGCCGACATCCAGAGCTGCAGTCTGTGGAGAACTTCAGACAAGACTCTTTGGAACCTGTTTTATTAACCAGACAAAGCCATTGGCTGCAGGTAGTGAGGGAGCAGGCACAAGCCATTTGCCTAAGAAGCCAATTGGAGCCCTCTTCCAGGCTAGGCTGGCCCAATTCCTCCTCCAGCAAACCCTGAGGGACTGGCACTGCTAGGAACGCCACTGAGGCGCAGAGCCAGCTGACTTCATGGTAGGGTAATTCCTAACTGCACAGCTTTCTTATTCAAAACCTACTTTTGCAGTTATTTTCACTCTGAGAATTGTGCAGCTGAATGAAAGGGAAAGCAGCCAAGGGAATAGGGTTATAGGAAGGAAGACACAGCTTCTGAGAAAGCAGAAACTGAATATGAAAAGGTACCTCTCAGTCGAGGCGAACACTTGGGTGTGTGATTGACAGGAACACTCATGACATAGAGGCCTAGAAAGAACAGGGGCCCTGGGTTTGCTGAGGCCCTCCCTGTGTGCTTTCTGCCACCAGCAGCAAACTCCCTACATGCATACAGCTCAGAGGCACACATTCCTGGACCTGGACATGGGAAAATATTGACCCAGTCCCAGCCGTCATTTATAAGTCACCAATTTATTTCACATGAAGTACAAGTTCCCACCATCTCCTAAACACTTGTAAGACCTGGCAACACGGGTCCTTAGTCTGACAGGACTACTCCACATGGGCACGTGCTTTCTGGCTGCCTCCAACCTGGCCAGCTTGTCTTATTTTTAATTCAGGACTAGCATCTGCAGCATTTGAGTCTCCTCATTTCCATGAGGCATTAGGGTGAATGTTTATTCTGAATTATTGCAGGCCAAGGGCCTGCAGCTTAGCTATCACCTGTTGGCTTTTAGAAACTTGTAGAGCACAAAGAGTAACCAGAAAGCTTGGAATTCAGAAACCTTTGACTATGACCCAAGAGCATTTTATCCACTGTGTGCTAGGCAGCCAACAGAAGAGTTCCCCTGAAGGGAAAGAGGAAGGGGATTCATGCAGCTTGAAATTCAGAGTCGCTTTCTTAACCTCTCATAATGTGGAAGGTAAAGAAATAAAATAAATGATGTTATGGCAAATGGGCAGAACTTGAAAACCAGAACTACTAAAAACAACTCAAAAGTTACAGTAGGTATGTGTCCCCTGAGGACAAGACTTATATGGGGTTCCATCACCCAGTGCCTCGCCCTCACTAATGCATGTACACTGTGGGGTGGAATTTACAACGGCGAGATTCTCCACTTATGAGCACTTGCATCACAGGACGAGAGTATATTCCCAGCTGAAAGACAAGGAAGGCATTGTTTCTACAAGGACACTGAGCAGAGTCAGCTGTCTTATACCAAGGTAGCCCTGATGGAAAATTAATTTTTAATGCCTAAGCAAATGTACATGCCAACCTCTGTAGTGCTAAAAATTCCCTACTCGGAAAAAAAAAATTCCCTACTAGGAACATTCCTGACACATATTTCCAAACCCTAAAAAGTAAAGATGCCTACCTGACCATGTATAATCACACTTTGTGCCTTCATATTTTAAATTACCTCAGTATGACAGAATGAAACATGAAAAAGAAAATCAAATGGATGAAAGAGCCTGAGACCCCTGGCAATCACGAAGATCAGAGCAAGGGAATTCAGCAATTGGGAGATGAAGAACAAAGAGGGCAATAAATAGTGCCAGCTGCTTAAGCCTGCTCCACTGCTGCAAGTACCTAAACAGGTACCTTCCTGCCTGGCATCTGTCGTGCCTGTCTTGGGGACATTAAGAGAATAAGCTTCAGGCCACTGCAATGATAAATACCAGGTAGGAACCTTGTGGATCACAAAAGAGATGGCTCTAAGTGCAGTTTAAAAGAGAGCGAGGAAACAGTTTAGGGGAGCAATGGCAGTGTCTTTAGCCAAGACAAAACACCCCACTTCATTTTCATCATCCCTACAAGCATACATGCAAATGCAATAGATCTCTCTAAAAATTAATATTGTTTCTAAAAGTAGAATTAAAAGATCCCATCATTGCAGCCTTTTATGAGATGGAGTGTGTAGCCAAATGCAAATCAAATCATTTCCTGAGAGAAATGCCCATATTTTATATTCAGATTGCTATGAACTTGCATAGAGTATTACTGTACTGGCAGCACCTTTATCTCCTAGTAAGCAAATCGGGTGCCCTCCATGAAGATTGCCTGAGAAGACTATAAAACACTTATTTTCTTGATATCCATAAGGGGAGAAGAAAAGTAGAATCCAAGTTCAGTTAATGACTCTTACCCAGAGGACAAAGCAGTCAAAAGCACATTTTAATATGAAATTGTGTTCTCTAGTTTCTATACGCAAAGTCAGTTGTGCTAGAAAACCTAATGTGAATAGATTCATGTACTGAATTGAAATACAAAGGCAAACATACAGAACGCCTTACTACAGCAATCACTGAATAAACACAGCACAATAAAAACAACATAGATTGGGTCCCAGTGCTGCACAAAAACAATGCTGTTTCTTTCTACTAAAACTAAAAGACATCTCGAAAATAGCTGAAGACCACTGGGTGGAGTGATGCGCACTGGTAATCCCTGCACTCAGGAGGTTGAGGAAGGAGGATCACTGTACGTTCAAGGTCAGCCTGAGCTACACAAGCAAATTCAAAGCCAGCCTATACTATATAGCAGGATGTTGCCTCAGAGAAAAACGCAGAAGACCTAAAAAGAGTGTCACAGAACCCGGAAACAGCTCAATTATTTGAGGACTCTTGTCTTGCCCAGTGCTCTGCTCTGTCCAGGCATCTGTATCCCCACAGCAAGTTCTTCTGGACCCCTCAGTGTTACATACTTTCTGCCCACCTCCCCCGGCAAACATGTTGTAATAGGGAGCTCAGGAGCTAGAGCTGCTGGGAAAGATTGGTAGAGATGAAGAGGGACCTTACCACTTCTGGGAGCAGCCTGGTTGAGAGGTCATGGATGGCCTTGACCACTATGCATATGGATGACAGAAGGAATATCACCCCCAGGATGACACAGGCTCTGCAAAACACAAAACAATGATAGTCTTAACCAAGAGAACTCCATACTGCCAAAGACTTGGCACAGTCCGCTATTACGAAGTCACAACTGGGAAATTGAATTCACATTGCCACACCCTTAGAGTAAGCACCCGCAGGCCCACAACCTTTAGGAGTACACAGTCCAGGGTTCTATCACCACAGGCAACATCAGGTGAAAGGGGCCCACCATCTGGCATCATCTTCCAGGCCACAAAACTCATCTCCCTTCTGTGGCAAACAAGAAGCTTCCTTGCACAAAGTGGAGGATAAAATGTGTAACAGCAGAAGTATAGAAGCTCTGACATCAGACCTGCCAAGCTCTATCACCTAACTTGTTACAAGATCTTGGTCAGGAACTAAGTCTCTTTTATCTTCTATTTTCTTGCATTTCAGATGGGAATAAAATTTTCTACCTGAGGATAAAAGGAGACAATGCACAAAGTGTAATAATGTAACTCATTAAAGTTAGTGTAGATAAAGGAAATATGTTCTGGATGCCTCTTTCAGATAAGATGAGAGAAACATCTTTGGATTTTCCCAATGACAAAAAAAGAGGAAGAATTTGGCAAGTGTTAATGGTAAAAGTGGATAGTCTTAATTTAAAAAAAAAAAAAAGAAATACAGAAATGAAGGGAGGAAAGGAAGAATGAGACCAACCAAAATAGGCAGCAGAGGAGGAGGCAGGAGCAAGTCAGGAGCACAGAACAGGGTGACGCTATAAGGCACAATGGGGTATATGGGGATAAGGCGATCTACAGGAGTCTGGACAGAAAAGCAGCTGACAACACAGATACAATAAAGGTCTTGAAAAAGAAAATGAGACTAAACAGGATGAAATGACAATACTCATGCAAATGCAGGGGAGAGACAGAGAATGAATGAATTCCCATCCCAACTTCACCCACCACCATTTCATAGCCTCTTCCAATGTCTTCCCCAGTTATCAAATAAAATCATTCATCTTATCCACCTCGGATTCCTTTGCTCCAGAATAACAGCATGGTCCCTTACCTTTGAGGTGGCATCTACTTATAATCCCAGTAACCTATGGACAGATCTAGTCCTCCAAATTTAGAAGTCAGGACTACAGAAAGGTAAACAAGGCTGCCCAGGGTCCACTTGGTTGGCTTCTCGCTCACACTCTAGGTTTATTCTTCAAAGATAGAAGGAAAGAAATGACAATACTCATGCAAATGCAGGGGAGAGACAGAGAATGAATGAATTCCCATCCCAACTTCACCCACCACCATTTCACCAATCATTGCATGTTAGAGGAAAACACAAAAAGAACACAGAGATGGAGGGAGATGTAATAAATGGGCTGGGGATCCTACTGGAAACTCGATCCCAGGAGGAGCTGCCACGGGTGCCTGGCCTCCTCCTAATGAGCCCCCAAGGAGAAACACACACACTCAAGAGGGAGAAAAGAGAAAGGAGGCCATCAACCCACACTGATTCTGCTAACTAGCTAACGTAACATGGTGCACCTCGGACTGGTGCTAAGGCCAATCAGGGCAATGGGGATTCCTGGAAGAGCAAGGTGCCCCCACTGGAAAGCTCTTGGGTAACCAGGGACTGGAGTAACAGCAGAAACCTCAAGAGCCTGCAAATCAATGTTCCCAAAGCACTGGAAACTGGCTCATAACTGCGAAGTTCCCCATTGAAAAGTGTGCTATGTTCAGCACTTGGAGGAACCATTTCTACCTATGAAAGTGAGCTATGAGAAGCTTCAGTACAGGAAGAGGCTAAAGTCAAAAAGATCTCTGAGATAAGTTTTGCAATGTTTTCCCAGCCACTGCAGCACATTGCCCTCACCTGGAGAAGCCGGGATGTTTGCAGTTTTACTTACTGCTTTTTTTTTTTAATGTTGCTCAAGGACTACTCTAACTCATTTTATCAGAATCTCCCATCCAAGAACTAACCAGGCCCAACCCTGCTTAGTTTCCAAGATCATACAAATAGTTAGGATAGGTACAAAGCTATTTTCTCTTAATTCAATGAGAAGAAAGATTTGTACTAATAGTGTTTGGACAGGGTATCATGTCTGCATCTTGTACTATGAATAATTACTACAAAGACAACAACATGCGATGTATTAATTATTGTAACTGTCCTACTAACCTGTTTTGAAACTGTCTCATTGCTATTTGTTTCTCAATAAAATTAATTTTTAAAAAATCTCTATGGTGAGCCCAGCCTCTGAGTTTGTTTAAAGGCTTCTAAACAATTCTAAGGGGCACTGATCTGGTCTGATTCTAACTTCCTTCTAATGCAAGACCTAGAACTGCCTGAGGCCCTATTCCTAAGGCCTTTCTGCAGCACAGAGCTCTCCAGAATACAGGCAGGACGGCAGCAGTCCTCCCAGAAGGTGAGGAGGGGAGGGGCCTCGTGATCCCTGGGCCATCCCCTGCCCCTGTATGTGGTTTAATGCTTAGCTACTTCTCCCTGGGGAATGAGAGGAGCAACCACACCTGCATGCGAGGTCTTCCACAGGTGCCTGGTAGTGACACCCTCAGCTCCAGATTACCCTGGGGAAAGAGGGAACCAACGTCTGCATGGGGAAGTGATGCTACAGAATCTATCTTTAGCTACATCGTTGCAGGCATGCTTCTACAATGCACAAAAGGTGGGCTTCAATTTTGTGACATTACTTAAGGAAATAAGGATAAACAATTCAAGTGATACATAACATCCACTTATATATCCTTTTTTTATTTTCAAAAAAATTTTTATTTATTTGGTCTCACTACACAGCTTAGACTTATAGTGATCTTCCTGCCTCAGCCTCCCCAGCACTGGGATTATAGGCTTGCACCACCATGCCCAGTTTTGGTGGCCAGCATGGTGCACCTGGGGTTCTGGACCAGCATGGCATATGATACCGGGGACCAAACCCAGGTCCTTGTGCTTGCCAGGCAGGCACTTAATCCACCAAGCTCTCTCCCCAGCTCCTGCTTACATGTCTCTAATCAAAACTGCACTATCTTCTCTTCTTCAGGGTCCACAGTCGCATGCAGCAGGTGGTCCATATGCCTCTGAAGAGTGAACAGAATATGCTACCATGTAAGTCGGCCTCCAGGAAGGACCATCAGTCACTTTTGCGTGGATGGGGAAGAAAGAAGAAACTCCACCCTCTTAACCACAATGCCCATGCAGTAGGCTGTATTGTATAGTCATTCTGATATATAATGAAAATTCAAAGAGATTTGCAATCTGGCTTAGTAAAGTTTTACATAGTGTAATCATCTTTCCTTCGCTAATGTGCCTACAAATGTGTTCAAAATCTTTGTAAACACCTACTTTCTTCTTCTTTTAATGTACTTCAAATTAGAAAACCACAGCCACCCTTTCCTCTGGACTACTGGAGCCCATGTGGCAGAGCCTAGCTGCTCTGACAATCGAAAGGAGTTATTAATAGCACAGGGTGTGATGCTATTTTTTAGCATTGTATAAATAATATATTGTGTTTACACAGCAGCTCTCCCCACAGGCTCCGAGTTTTCACATCAGCTATCCGGTCCCCTGGAGGCCATTCCCCAGACCTAGATTTTTATTTTTCTGGTGTTTTATGGACAGGAAAGGGAGAGTCATGTTTCATAAACACAAAGAGTCAAAATCAGGGAATCAAAGGTTTGAGGCTTACCCAACATCACCCAAGGAGTTCAAAGTCCACCCAGGAATAGAACCTAGCTCCACTGATGCCCTCCCACTGTGCAGGCCCAGCCAGCCACCCAGTCACTAAAGGGCTCTGGCATCCATGCCACATGCTCAGCTCCACCACCCTGGACCACTGCTATCTCCAGGATACTATAAAGATTTCGGTCAGGAGCAAGCACTGTCTATGTGGCTGCAGCTCTCCATGTGAGCTGCTTCCAAGCTTGCGAGGCAGAAAGCAGTGGGGAGCTGCTCCCTCAGCACACACGGCCATTGCTCAGACGGGCTGGCCTGGCAGGTGACAAGGACACTGAGAAGGTCACCAGAAAGAACACGCACTCCTTTCCCTCCTGCCCACACCCTGGAGGAGAACTCTGAGTCAGAAAGAGGCAAATGAATCACCACCCCCCTCAACATAATCCCAAATCGACTCAGACTAAAACAGCTTACATCCCCTGGGACCAGCAGGGCCACAGCGGAGGCCTTGTAGAGAAGCACATTCGGCATAAGTCCACCTCAGACCCACCAAAGCAGGAACTCTAAGACCCAGAAGCCTGCACTTGAGTAAGCCCTTGAGCTGGCCCTGACGCACGCTGTATTAAGGCAGTGAATGCCTGAAAGGCCAGAAAAAAATAGAGAAATTACTAAAAGAAATGATTAAATGTGGTTAAATCTTTTTCTGTTATTTGCAAAGGGCTGTGAATTGCCAATCATGTACATACGACTATAAGTCTATGAATGATTTAGAGGCAATAATTTTTGCTGCTGAAATTATGAAGGCAAAGTCTATCAGGCATTCACATCCAAAATGATGTGAGATGAAAAGCTGGCTCCTTGGTAAGCACCAGTTGATCAGCCTACAGCTCATACTTAGGAAGCTTGAGTCCTCTCATACCAGCCCTGAGTGACTTCCCCTTAGAGCAAATCAGCACACATGAGAAGCCTCATCTGCAGCTGTAATTTACAACACACCCAAAACACTGAGCAGCCCTGGCCATTAACCAATTAGCTCTGCAGTTTTGACTGTGATAGCGCTTATTCCACTGAGCCATCTCCCCAGCCCCTGCCTCATCTCTAATCGCCCAAGAATCAACAAATATGATCACAGCGAGTTAAAAGGCTTTGCACAGCAGGAGAAATAACCAACAGTGAAAAGGAAAACTAACAGAATAAGAACAATTTTTGCCAGCTTTTTCACCAAAAAGTTTTAGAGGAGACTAATATAATTTATAAAGAACTAAGAAAAAAATTAGACCCCTCTGAAAGAAAAGACCCAATCAAAAAACAAGCGAGTGAAACAGACACTTTCCAGAAGTACAAATGGCCAGTAAATACATGAAGAAATTCTCAACATCACTGGACATTGGAAAAATGCAAATTAAAACAACACTGAGGGCCACAAGATAGCTCAGCCTACTAAGTACCTGCTTAGGCAAGTGCAGAACTGGGGTTCAATCCCCAGCACCGCATGCAGTGCTGGCTCCACTCCTAGCTACACTGAACTGGCCACTGAGACCAGCCATGGTGGTACACGCCTGTAATCCCCGTGCTGGGAAGGCTTGAAAACAGGAGGGTCACTATAAGTCCGAGCTGCATAAAGAGACTCTGTATCAAATACGTTGAAAAAAAAAAAAAAAAAACAAACTCCAACACTGAGAGTGTTACCTCAGAAAGAATGGCCACCACCAGGCAATCAAATAATAGCAAATGCTGATAAGCCTGGAGCAGAAAAAGGAGCCCTTCTACATTGTTGGTGGGAATACAAACTACTATAGCCACCATGATATCAGTGGTGGAGATTCCTCAAAAACTTAGAAGTAGATATTCCATATGATTCAGCTGTTTCCTTCTAGGCACAGTCCCCAAAGAGTTACACACATCATGTAACAGTGATCCATGCAGACCATGTTTACAGCAGCACAATTCAAAACAGTTGTATCTTGGAAATACGTCCATTAAGAGGCAAATGGATAAAGAAAATGTGGTATTGAGACACAATGGAGTACTACTTTGCTATAAAGGTAAAATGAAGTCATATGTAGGAGAATGGATAAATTTTAAAATCAAAAGTTAAGTGAAATAAACTCAATTCATAAGTCTAGGTACCATGTGGCTGCTCTTATATGAAAAACTGAAATTATAAAAATAAAGAGAAGAAAAAAAAAAAAGTCACATTTAAGGGGCCGGCGAGATGGCTCAGTGGAATAAGCACTTCCCTGGCAAGTGCAAAGGTCTGAGTTCAATCCCCGGTTCCGCCAAAAAAAAAAATAAATAAATAAAATAAAGAGAAAAATAAAAGTTGATAGGAAAGTAGGGAGACAAATCTATCTCAAATAAGGAGATGGAGGAAGAGGAGGAACAGGGCCTGAAAAAAGTCATTACAGTGCATTACAGATGTGTACCACTTCACACAAGGTGTGCTAGCATTATGACATGCAAACATGTACTAACAAAAAATCTTTTTTTAAAAAATCACTTGCAAACTGAGCATTAAAATGCAAAACAGAGCATGAAAAATAATTCAAGCAGTATGAACACACACACAGCACCCCTGGATGTACAATTTTAATACTGGCTTATTCTGGCTGGGTCTCTCCTTGCCACCACGTGTCCTGTTCCTTCAAAAATAGCCAGAAGCCAAATAAGTCTGGAGGTGGGATCAAAGGAAGAAGAACTGAGCAGCCAGTGATCACGAGCCAGTTCACACCCTCGGAAGGCTGTGCCAAGCACGTACCATCTCCTTCAGGATGTCGGCCTTCCTTCCCTGTGTCACCACTTACATCCTCTCCTGTGTCAGGAGCTCTACTTCTTCTCCTCCTAACCTCACCCATCTCCTCTCCTTCCCTTGACCTGCCAGAGCTTTTGAGCCCACCTGCCTGATCATGTTGCCAGCTCCTTCTGCCTTCAGCTTCATCCAGCTGCTATACTCGAACTGGGTTGCCATGAGAGAGGTTGATCTGAACCCTGGTGGCCCCTCGGGCCAGAGTGCTCTAGACAACCGAGGTCCAGCCTGTCTCTCTGTTACGTCAAACAGGATCCTATTTTAAAATCAATCCTTAATTAACAAATACTGTAGCCTTTTGCTTGCAGCAACAGTAACAGGCAAGCTGAATTGAACTCAACTCAGAGCAGAGCAGCCCAACTTTCAGTGAAAAGAAAACTGCCTACTCTGCTGTCCAGTATAGCAGCCACTAGCTACATTCGGCCACTGTCTGTTTCCACATTCACAGGTGATGCTTGTGTTGAACATGTCAAAATTGGCCAGTGTAACTGAGGAAAGGAAGTTTCCATTTTCACTACTGTTAGCTGGTCAGAACTCAAATGGCTTCGAGTGGTTATTGAGTAATATAGTGAGCAGTGTGGTGTTAGAGGCTATGCTAAAAATGTAAAAGTTCCTTAAGTGCATCCTAGTGTGGAACTCCTTCAATAGATCAGGTCCTATTTATGTAGACTAACAGGGGATAGGGTAGGGGACCTTGTGAAGGAGCATCATGCCTCTGATGACTCCCACCAGCCAGCGCCTCTTGTCTCTCCTCTGGAGCTGTTCTGTCAGGGTTCACACCAGGTCTCACTCTTGTTCTCATCGGTATCCACCAATCTCTATTGTTCTCATTGGTATCAATCAATCTCGAACCACAGAAGCTGCTCCAAAAGTAATAAGTAAATTTTACAAATGGAACTGAAACTTTCAATCATTCTTACTTTAAATTCTGTTTCCTGAGCCCTGTGCCAAAAGCAAAAGAACCCTCTACCCGACCGTTAAAAGGCTAAATCTACAATGGGAAGTCTGGAAATCACTTCAGCAAATCATCACTTGTGAAGGTGAAAACAGACAATGGACAAGGAACAAAATGGAAAAAGGACTTAAAAAGATGAAACATACTGTGAGACCGGGGCAGTGAGGAAGGCTGGCTCTACAGCTAGCTGGGTGTAGAAGAATGGATATGTGTGACTCATCAAGCAGAAAACTAGAGGGGTGTGGAGGGAATTCCAGACAGCAAGAACTGCCTTCATCAACAAAAGCATGATGGCACAGCATTGTGAGGCCCTGTTTCAGAGGACCCCCTGAGTCCAGATGCTCTTGCAGACCATTTGACCCACAGGCAATAGAAATGCTAGAGTCGCATGCAGAAGGCCTGTGTGTGTCTCACAATTTCCTCAAGATGCCAGACACATCACCCCGGATATTCTCAATGGATGTTACATGGTGCATTGACAAGTATGCTGATTACTCTGTAATCAAGTGATTACAGAGTACAATGTACCCTGGAAAAATGATTATCACCGCATGGCTTCAAAATTATTGCTTAGGGAAAATTTAAGCATGACTACATTAAGATAAACATTAGGTAAATAATAAAATAAGTGTTACAGGGAGGAAAAACTTAAAATGTCTGAAGTTAGGGATGCCTTTAGTGGTCACAGGAAGTTGCTGACAGATTGTAAGCAGGGCTTTTCATCCCACTTCTGACGTAGCTGGGGATGAAAGGGTTGAAGGGAAAGAAATCACAGGTAGGAGAATCAAAGAGGACTTGATTGGTTTACTGTTATTTTAAACTCAATCTAGACTATAAAATGAGACTGTTAGAAAAATAAAAAGTACTTTCCAGAAATCTGTATTTATTAGGAAAATAAGAACACCCACAAATTACGCTACTTATAGAAACGGTCATTCAAAGTAAACCAATTAAGTCATCTCAGTTTCAGGTCAATTCTCAACACATCAATTTCAACTTTTTCCTAAATACTGACTGAATGTACCAGAGCTTGACCATGTATAGAATGTATCAGTGAAAACCCAAAGAGAAGATAACAATCTGCTAAAAGCCCATGGGAGGCCAGCCAAATAGCTCAGCAGAATTAAGCACCTACAAGCAGGCACAGGGGCCAGGGGCTCAATTCCCCGGGCCTGCCTTGCCGGCCCCGCCCCCAAGGCATGCTGAGAAGATTGAGACTGGGTGTGGTGGTGCGCCCCTGTAACCCTAGCACTTGGGAGGCTGAAAACAGTAGGATCACTTCACTACAAGTCTAATCTAGTAGTAAGACCCTGTACACCCTGTAGACGCTTCCTTAAAATTAAAAAAAAAAAAAAAAAAGCACGGGGGGAGGAGCAGCTCACTTCTCTCTCCACACCCTATTACCCGCTTGTCGTTGAATGTGTGCACACCTAACTGCCTATTAAATGCAAACCAGCACAAAGTCAAGGTTGAAATGAAAGGAGGTATTTAACTGAGAGTTTAACCACATCCCATTACCCATTACACGCTAGACACAGGGACAAATAAGACATGGTCCTTTGCCTAGGAGAAGGGGAGGGGAATATTTAAATCATGCAAGAGCTTTCTTAGAGGAGATCTGCACTATGAACTAACCAAAAGAAGACAGGTTGGTAAAGAGGAGAGAAAACCAGATCAAAGGTGTGTCAGATTTTGCTCCTACAGCCCATAACTGAGGCACACCCACTTCGCTTCAGGCACCATGATAGAAAGCCAGTCATCTAGATAGATATCTGGAGAAAGAAACATCCAGACCCTCTGAGGTGCAAGTCTGGCCAACTTGAGGGAGTCACAGAAAAGCAGCCAGTGGGTAGAAGAGGAGAAAGACGGAGAACAGGGGCATACTGGGTGAAGTCTGAGAGGGACAGATCCTGCAAGTCTCGGAGGCCTTGTAAGAATTTATGCATCTGCAAATGCGAAAGGGCCCAGCGAACTTGGACATCATGTGATGCGCCACATTTTAAGGGTCACTGCAAGGGTGGAACCAGGAAGAGCAATTAGGAGGTTGTTGCACTACATCAGCCAGGTGAGAGTGTAACAAAGGGTGATTTGGAATAGGATGGTGATACTGAAGGGCCTGAGTCTTTGGAAGTCCTCTGGAGTCCAAATTTGAGTCTGTATGATTGTCAGATTCTGCTCATGCGTGGTCAAGCCACCAAATCAAGAATGCTGCAGGGCTATGGAACTGAAAGAAGTGAGGCTAGAGCTAGCATTTCCTGAGACCCTGAGACTGGATGGCTGGAGGAGGAGGAAGGGCTAGCAGGAGAAAGGTCAGGAGGTCAGGAGTCCATACTAGGTTTGAGATGCCTGTGACATTTCCAAGTGGGCGTGTGGGGAAGGCAGCTCGAGAGAGCAGCTTAGATTCAGAGAAATACTTGAGATAAAAAATGGTTAGCTATATATTTTCAAAGGCTGACTCAGACAAGAAATACGTTATGAGATCTGCTGGGCCTGACCTGCTCCAACCCACTTCTCCTTGGTAACGGACCGCCATTTCCTGTCAGGCTCTGCTGTCCCCAAGGGGAGGATTAACAGTCACTGCACTGTATGTTGAATCAAGGTACCTGACCCACGCTGAGCTCACCAGACGCTCTCTGCAGGCTTTGAGGATGATTCATCCCACACCAAGGACAGCTGGAAAGCACAGCTCAGGGGGATCATCAAGCACAGGGCTTCACCAACATCCCTTGGGAAGCTGGGCTTCCCACACAGTGGCTGGCTTTCCCTAAGCCAAGGCTCCATGAGAATCAGGCAGTCACACAGCATTCTTCCAGAACATTCTTCTGCCAGTGAGTGAGTTACAGGCTGATTGAAATCAAAAGCAAAGTGAAAGAGGTGCCACCTTCTGATGACAGAGTGACAGAGTAATAATGCAGAAGAGCATATGAGAGGGAAAGGAGAAATTGCATGGGCCTCTTTAGAAAACTATCTGTCAAGTGGCAAAGAGGCCAAAGATGGCATCAGCTATGTGTGAGATTGGCAAGCCCTTTGTTTCTGAACATCATTATCTACCTCTAAGGACACAGAAGGTCATGCTCACAGCCAGGCCCTGAGGCTTTTGTGCTGCTATGGACAAAGGGTTGGTGTTTTCCACTGAGCTCCCACAGGCAATCCCTTCTCCATGTTGGAAGCAAACTCTTACTGCCAGTGCAGTAGTAGTATGTCTTCCGGCAGCCTTAAATCTGTCAACTTCGCTGCAGTATAAACAACCTTATGAACCTCAGCAACATGTAACAGAAACACACATTTTTCTATGATTCCCCAGGAAAGCAGAAGAAATAAAGAAGCCAGTCCCCCACTGGTCTACCCAAAGCTGTATCACCATCCCTAACGACACATTTGTCCTTATCCTGCACATTCCTAGTTTCACCAGGTGACTTCCAGTCCCCGGAGTGGTCATGTCACTTGCCCATTCCCATTGGAATACCAGTGGTAGTGACACCCACTGCATGTGAAACTAAGTTTTACATGTGCAGTAGCTTGGCCTTCTTGCTGCCCAGTACATCTCAGAAAAGAGCTATTGCTTCTGCCCAGCACCTGGAATAAGACTTGTGGAAGAGGTTGCTGCCAACCATGGCTTTCATGGGAAACAATGAGAAATGTTTGTGTCTGTTATATGCCACTGAAGTCCAGGGGATTGTTTCTATTACAGGGAAGTTGACAGATTCAAAGCTTTCAAAAGAAATATAACTATTATAGGGGCAGTAAGATGCTACCTCCAAAACAAAGGATGTGGAGCTGGAGGAGGAGGGACTGCCCCTGTGAAGAGCACTGTGGATGGAACACCTGTCTGGTTATGATGCAAAAGAACCATGTCAAATTTGAGTCCATCCTGAAAAGCAAACAACCCCACTGTTACTGTGTGCACAGATGGATCCCACAGAATGTGAAACACATAAAAGTGACCTCTGGAACTCCAGCCTGGGCAGAGGCATCAGGCACCCACTTGGCTACCATCCCAGTGTGAAAGGACACCCGGCACCTGAACACACAGGCTTCCCAGCACGCCCTGATCAGGCGAATCTGTCATTGCTTTTTAACCCACAGAAAACCCTAGTGTTTCCTGGGCAATGTGTTTTTTAGCCTTCTTAACTCGCTTTACTCTACTTCTACAAATCTATCTCTAGAGAAAAAAAGGTGGAGGCTGGGGAAATGGCTCAGTAGAATAAGCACTTCCCTGGCAAGTGCAAGGGCCTGAGTTCAATCTCTGGTTCCGCAAAAAAAGAAAAAAAAAAAAAAAAAAAAAAAAAAAAAAAAGGAAGGAAGGAAGGAAGGAAGGAAGGAAGGAAAGAAGGAAGGAAGGAAGGAAGGAAGGAAGGAAGGAAGGAAGGAAGGACTTTACAGTAGCTTTACTTATATGGAAAAATGGGAATTTTTAATATGCCACAAAAGTGTGTAAGTAAGTGTAACACGTCAACTTAGCTCACACATAATTAGGCGTTATTAAAATGTTTGTCAATAGAAAAAACATTTTTAAAAGATAAGTGAAGCAGCAGGATGGACAACTTGTTGTCTACAGCTTAGAGGTACATATAGTATGTACAGAAAAATCTAAATACAGGCAAGGAATGCTACAAAGGAAAATACTATAAAGTAACAATGGTAAGAAGATGGACTTTGTTCCCTTCCATTCTTCTGAACGTTGAATTTCTATAATACACATTCATGCTCCCTTTTGTCTGCACATGATGTTAAATGCTTGTTTCTATTAAGTAGCAAATTTGGTGGTATAAATTAACTAAACTCTCATGGCCATGTACTCCTGAATGGTGAGGGGCTTAGATGTATAAGGCGTGATTTTGGTGGACTATACCATCATTTCCAAGGCTATGTACAGTGTCCCTCAAGAATTATTTCAAAAGCTCTTTGGATAACCAAATCTATGAATACTCAAGTCCCTTATGTAAAATGGCATAGTATTTGCATATAACCTATGTGTCACCTCTCATTTGTTTAAAATATCTCTAGCTTATATATAATACCCAAGGTGATATAAATGCTACAAAATAGTTGCTCCATTATATTATGTAGGAAATGATGGTCAAATAAAAAGTCTGCACATGTTTCACATAGCCACTCCCCTTAAATATTTCTGACCCACGGTTCAACCAACGAAAACGCTGAAGCTGTGGCTAGGGAAAGCTGGCTATAGCACACATTCACCCAAGCTCAACTGACCATTCACAAGTCATTTTTCAAGACTTGGTTCCTTATTGTAACAAATACACAAATCAGACGTGGTTTTACTTACCTATAATCTTAGTATTCTAGGAATCTGATGCAGGAGGATCATAAATATGAGCCCACTCTGGGCAAAACAGCAACTTAATGAGACTGTCTCAAAATAAAGACTTAAAATAAGCCTGGAAGCCAGGGTTGTAGTTCAGTGTAAAAGCCCTGGATTTGGTTCCTAGGACTTGGGACAGGGGAGAAAGAGAGGGAGAGGGAGAGGAGGTGAGGGAAGGAGGGAAAGGGGAGTTTAGGGAGAGAAGATAAGAAGACTGCTCTCCTCCAGAACTGTTGTGACTATCTCATTAAGATGGTATTAAGCTGGGTGCAGTGTCACATATGTGATAATTCTAGCACTGAGACAGGAGGTTCACAAGTCCAAGTGCTACATGAGCAATTTAGCAAGACCTTTCTTAAAGTAAAAAATAAAATGGCTGGAGATACAGCTCAGTAGAGGAATACCCTGGATTTGATCTCCACTTTAGCAAAAAAGAAAAGAAAAAATGGTATTTATAACACATAAAACTAAAGATAACACTTCTAATATAGCCTTTTTCGTGTCGCTAGGAGCTGTGGTAGAACCTGCCAAGGCTTGCCATTTATTTGTTTACTTATTTACTTATGTCTTTTTTGAGACAGAATCTTACTACACAGTTCAGGCTGGCCTTGAGCTCATTTTGTAGCCCAGGCTGGTCTCCAACTTGTGACAATCCTCCTGCCTCAGCCTCTGGAGTGGTGGGATTACAGGTGTGCATCACCACACCTGACCTGGCATGGCTTGACCTTTAAGAGTTGAGTCTCAGGCAAGTCTTACCATGATAAATTTCAGGGGTTGTTCATACCCTGCAGCATGTGGGAACAGAGAACTCTCACAGTTCTCCTGTGAGAACTCCTGTGAGAGTGCCCTCATGCTGCCCTGGAGCTTATTACCTTATCTCCCATCTGACAAGTTAGAAAGGCTAAGAGACAGGATAAGGGAAGGAGAGCCACAGGAGGTTTCAGCAAAGTCTGTGATCTACACAGGGCTATAAAGCTACTTAGTTACTGAGCTGGAGCTCGAAATCCAAATTTGAGGTTTGCAGCACAGCTTTTTAAAAATCTAGGTGTACTGTTCACTTAAATGTATAT
>PVKA01031363.1:0-26340 GCA_004027165.1 Ctenomys sociabilis | reverse complement strand
TTTTTTTTTTTTTTTTTTTTGTCTTTTTTGAGACAGGGTCTCACTATGCAGTTCAGGCTGGCCTTAAGCTCACTTTGTAGCTCAGGCTGGTCTCGAACTCACAACAATCCTCCTGCCTCAGCCTCCCGAGTGCTGGGATTACAGGCATGCGCCACCACGCCCGGCTTAATCAGCTTTTCTTCTGGATGGTTAACAACCTAAGTTCACAAGTCAGATTTGGAGAAATAGAAGAGCCGCAAGGCCAGCCAACATTTTGGCCCTTGCCTTTCAAGGTCAGCGAAGACTCAGGACATAGGAGAACCTGTACTGTAACATCATGAAACTCAGTTGAGCTCCAAATTTTCTGACAAGGAGATTATGGAGCCACAGAGGAAAGAGAATGAAGTTCTATAGTGTGCCTGGGGAGAGTCACATGGAGAGAAAACTTTCTCTCAAGCTCTCACAGAGAGCAAACTGGTCAAGCATTGGCCATGACTCATCCACATGGATGACACAGATGAAGGATCTACAGAATAATGTACAGGTTAAACAAGATAATCTATAAGATAAACCCTGAGAGGACTTCACTGACCATATAAAGTTCATGTGTTGGTATATAAGTCTTGATCTATCTAGGTCTTAATCATTCATCAGAAAAGTAGAAAAATGAAGTATACATTGCGGGGCCATAATACTAAGCTGAGCTGTAGATGGCTATGGTCGACAACTTCTTTGAATAACTCACTATTGTTGTGGAATGCTGGACTGTGTTGGATTGTGTTGTCGAGTTCAAGCACCTAAGTTAGTTGAATGACAATACAGTGCCCACTTTTGACAGGTGTAGACAAAGGAAGGGGTATAGAAAGAAAAAATCATGATGTGTGTGTATAGGCAATACAGTTGGGATAGATAACACTGTGCTTCTACATAATCCTATGAGAGGCAAGATCTGTACTAATGGAGGTTGGACAGGATATTATGTTGGCTTCTAGTACTATGGTCATCCACTAGGAAAACAATTATTGAATTTTTGATATAATTCAGGCATAAAAAATAAGATAAGTAAGCAGCTACACTCTTAATTTACTGATAAGAGACATCTGCCAAAATGATGTCTGTAAATATAATATTATATATGCACCTTGTACGATACCAAAACATTATGAAAACTGTTTGCAATGTATTAATTTATCGAATCTGTCTTGTTAAGGTGTCTTGAAATTGTCTGATTGATATTTGTACTTCAATAAAATAAAAAATAAATTAAAAAATAATAATAAATTAAAAAATATCAATTACAAGCTTGCAAAAACTGTTTGAGTCAAAGTGAAGATACAGTTCCAGATCTTGAAGAAGCTAGTGCATCTAGCGAAAAGGTAAGAAAGGATCTCTTAAAAACAACTAGGACGCAGGAAAAAAATGATTCATCACATGCAAGATGATGAAAAGATGAATAATGTGAGACTAATAGGCATCAATGAGAAAGAAGGAGTCAATACAAGTGATATAAAAAGAATATGGGCAGAAATAATAGCAGAAAACTTCTCAAATATGAGGAAACAATTAGACAATCAGTAACTAAAGCATATAGAACCCCAAATAACATCAACCCAATTAAAACACACTGAGACATATACTAGTTAAGATCCCAGAAATTCAGCACAAGAATAATATACTGAAAGCTGCTAGAGCAAAGAAGCAGATCACATTCAAAGGAAAACTAATCAGAAATATGGCTGATTTCTCTTCATGAACCATGAAGGCAAGAAGAGCACTGAGTAAAGTACTTCAAGTTGTCTATGAAAACAAATTCCAGCCCAGAATACTATACCCTGGAAAAGAACAATAACACATGGGTCATTCTCTAAAACAGACCACATACTGGTCCATAGGTCATACTTAAATATATGCAAGAAAACAGAAATTATCCCATGCGTATTATCTGACCACAGTGCAATGAAACTAGAAATAAACAACAAAAGAAACCAGCAAAAGCCCTAAATACATGGAAATTAAACAATACCCTACTCAGCAATCAATGGGTTACAGACAAAATTAAACAAGAAATTCAAAAATATCTACAATTGAATGAGAATTAAACCACAACTTATCGGAATTTATGGGATGCAATGAAAGCAGTTCTCTGAGGAAGTTCATAGCTATGAACTTACACATTAGGAAAAAACAGGAACAAATAAACACACTAATGTGACACCTCCAACATCTAGAAAAAAGAGCAAACCAAACCCAGAGCCCAAAGACGGGAAGAAATCATAAAGATTAGAAGACAAGTTAATTAAATTGAAACGAAGAAAACAGTTCAAAGAATCAACGAATCAAAAAGCTGGTTCTTGGAAAGACTAAATAAAATTGATAAGCCCCTAGCTAACCTCATCAAGAAGAACAAAGAAAAAATTCAAATACAACCAATAAGGAATGAAAAGGTTGAAATCACCACAGACCCAGTGGAAATTCAGAAGATTATCAATAGCTACTCTGAGAATCTTTACACTCATAGAATAGAAGACACAAAAGAAATGGACAAATTCCTCACAAGGTACAAATTACCAAAACTAAATCAAGAAGATATAACAGCTCTCAGTAACCAAATAACAGCCAACAAAATATGAAACGTAATAAAAGCCTGCCGACAAAGAAAGTCCAGATCCTGATGGATTCACAGCTGAATTCTATAAGAAATTTATAGAAGACATAATCCCTACACTCCTCAAACTCTTCAGTGAAATTGAAAAGGAAGCAGTCCTCCAAAAAACATTTTGGAGGCAAGTATAATACTGATTCAAAAACCAGGGAAAGACACAAATAAAAAAAGAGAACTACAGGCCAATCTCCCTCATGAACATAAATGCAAAAATCCTCAGTAAAATCCTAGCAAATGGAATACACCAAATCATCAAGAACGCACACCATGACCAGGTACGATTCATCCTAGGGATGCAAAGATGATTCAAAATTCAAAAATCTATAAATGTAATATATTATATTAATAGACTGAAATCTAAAAACCACATGATCATCTCAATTGATGCAGAAAAAGCTTTTGACTATGTCCAACACTCATTCATGTTCAAATTGGAAGAGAAGGCCTCTACCCCAATTTGATAGAAGCCATCTATGACAACCCAATGGCTAATATAATTCTAAATGGGGAAAAACTAAAATCTTTTAATCTTAAATCTGGTACAAGACCAGGATGTCATTTATCACCCCTCCTATTCAATATAGTTTTGGAATCATTAGCTACAGCCATTAGACAAAAGGGAGAAAGAAAAGATAAGAATAGGTATGAAGAAGCTAAATAAGAATAAGAATAGGTAAAGAAGAAGCTAACTTATCATTATTTGCAGATGACATGATACCTTACTTGGAAGACCCAAAAAAACTCCACCAAGAAGCTACTAGAATTGGTACACAAATTCTGTAAGTAGCATAGCAAGATATAAAGTCAGTACTCAAAAGTCAATAACATTCCTCTACATAGATAACAAACACACTGAGAGGGAAAATATAGAAACAATATCTTTTAAAATAGTACTGCAGAAAATGAAATACCTTGGAATTCATTTAACCAAAGAAGTCAAAGATCTTTTCACAGAAAATTATAGTACCCTAAGAAAACAGATTGCAGAGGATTTCAGAAAATGGAAAGCTATTCCCTGCTCTTGGATAGGAAGAACCAACATCAAGAAGATGGCCATACTTTCAAAATTGTTGTACAGATTTAATGTAAGCCCTATCAAACTGCCACCAACATACCTCCCAGACCTAGAGAAATCGTTCCTAAAATTTAGTTGGAACCAGAAAAGATCCAGAATAGCAAAGGCAATCCTGGCCAACGAACACAAGGCAGGAGGCATCACAATTCCTGACTTGAAATTATGCTACAAAGCCACTGTGATAAAATCAACATGGTATTGGCAACAAAATAGACCTGAGAATCAATGGAATAGATTAGAAAATGCAGAAGCCTCTACGAACACACTCAACCAACTGATCTTTGACAAAGGGCCCAAACACTCTTACTGGAAGAAAGATAGCCTCTTTACAAATGGTGCTGGAAAAACTGTCTTTCTATGTGCCAAAAACTAAAACTTGACCCAGGTCTATCACCATGCACTAAGCTGAAGTCAAAATGGATTAAATATCTAAGTGTTAAAACAGAAACACTCAATCTCCTGGAAAGGAAAGTAGGAGGAACTCTTTAAGACATAGAGGTGGGTAAAGAGTTCATGAACAAAAGTCAAATCACATGTGTAATATCTGAAAGAATTAACAACTGAGACCCCCTCTTACTGAGGAGTTTTTGTACATCCAAAATATTTACCAACAAAGGGAAAAGACAACCCACAAATTCGGAAAAAATCTTGACAAATAAGCACTCAGACAAAGGTCTGCTCTCTAGCATTTATAAAGAACTAAAAAATATTAGGGCCCCAAAATTTAAAGACCCACTTCAGAAATGGGCAGCTGAGATGGACACACACCTCTCACAGGACAAAATTGTACAAGTGAATAAATAGATGAAAAAATGCTCCCCATCACTAGCCATCTGTGAAATGCAAATTAAAACAACCCTGAGATACAACTCACCCCAGAAAGAATAGCTATCATAAAGAAATCACCCAACAACAAATGCTGGACAGTCTGTGGGGAAAAAGGAACCCTTCTCTACTGCTTGTGGGAATGAAGACTGGTACAACCATTATGGAAATCAGTGTGGAGACTTCTTAAAAATCTAGCGGAAATCCCATTCAAACCAGCTATTCCCCTACTGGGAATTTTCCCAGAGGATCTGAAAACATCATATTATAATGACATTCGTGTACCTATGTTTATAGCAGCACAATTTATGATAACCAAATCTTGGAAACAACCAAGATGCTTGTCACATGCAGAATGGTTAAAAAAGATGTGGTATTTTTATACAATGGAGTATTACTCAGCTATAAAGAATGATAAACTTGAAGCATTTATATTTAAGTGGATGCCACTTGTAGATATACTCATAAGTAAAATAAACCAGACCCACATGTGTAAATATTGTATACTCTCCCTAGTATAAGGAATCAAAAGAAGAAATACAAATAGAAAGGTATAACATAATTAAAAGGAAAGTGAGGATTACACAATGAAAGACAGCAAGGAAAAAAGCTAGGAAACATGACAGGGGCAAAGCCATACATTTATATGTACAAGATGGGTAAGGCAATGATCCTTAGAAACTTCAAAAGGTTTTCAAAGCTATCAGTTAATTGGTAGGTTTTTCATCCTGATGAAAACATATGCTTATACCCGTGGACTAAGCAACTGCACTGAAGATTGCAATGTGTAATAGTAGGGTCATGCTTGCAATGTCTGATTTCTGGCCTTCTGATTACATACTGCTTGTCATGACATGCCGGTTTCTGCTGTGTTGTATCTCTGGTAGATGTTCGTTTAAGAAGGGAAACGTACAACAACAACTAAAATCAATTGAGTCCGATAAGGCAAAGTGAATGGCATATGCTGCAGGATACTAATCAGCTTTTCTTCTGGATTAACAACCTAAGTTCACAAATCAGCGTTGGAGAAATAGAAGAGCCACAAGGCCAGCCAACATTTTGGCCCTAGCCTTTCAAGGTCAGCAAGACTCAGGACATAGGAGAACCTGTACTGCAATATCATGAAACTCAGTTGGGCTCCAAATTTTCTGAACAAGGAGATTGTGGAGCCACAGAGGAAAGAGATCGAAGTTCTATAGTGTTCCTGGGGAGAGTTACATGGAGAGAAAACTTTCTCTCAAGCTCTCACAGAGAGCAATCTGGTCAAGCATTGGCCGTGACTCATCCACATGGATGACACAGACAAAGGATCTACAGAATAATGTACAGGAATACAAGATAAACCCTGAGGGGACTTCACTGACCTCATAAGAAACCTAAAGTACATGTGTTGGTATATAAGTCATGCTCTATCTAGGTCTTAACCATCCAGCAGAAAAGTATAAAAATGAAGTATACATCGCGGGGCCATAATATTAAGCTGAGCTGTAAATGGCTATGGTCGACAACTTCTTTGAATAACTCACTATTGTTGTGGAATGCTGGACTGTGTTGGATTGTGTTGTCAAGTTCAAGCACCTAAGTTAGTTGAATGACAATGGAGTGCCCACCTTTGACAGGTGTAGACAAAGGAAGGGGTATAGAAAGGAAAAATCATGATGTGTGTGTATCGACAGTACAGTTGGGATAGATAACGCTGTGCTACTACATAACCTTATGAAAGGCAAGATTTGCACTAATGGTGGTTGTACAGGATATTATGTCAGCTTCTAGTACTATGGACAACCACTAGGACAATAACAAGGTAGAAAGTATTAATTATTGAGTCTTCGATGTAATTGAGGTATAAAAAATAAGATACACAAACAGCTACACTCTCTTTATTTAATGATAAGAGACATATGGTATAATAATGTCTGTGAGTATAATATCATGTATGCACCTTCTATGATACCAAAACACTATGAAAACAGCTTGAAATGTGTTAATTTATCTAATCCATCCTGTCAAGGTATCTTAAAACTGTCTCATTGATATTTGTACTTCAATAAAACAAAAATTAAAAAATTAAAAAAAAAGAAGGGAGGGGATGGTGAATAAAGTCAGGAGACTGGAAAAGGAGTGTTCCAGGACTGCCCTGCTACAATGCTGTATATGATTGGATTTCTAAACTTCTGTGTAAAAATATGTAATTGTTTTTCCTATTTTTTAAAATATATTTTGATTTTTTTATTTTTTTAAATTTATTTTTTTATTTTATTGAAGTACAAATATCAATGAGACAGTTTTAAGACACCTTAACAAGATTTAATTTTTTAAATTTTTTTCTTCATATTCTGTAGGGACTTAAAGTTTAACACTTCAATACTTGATGAAATATACCTGTTCCATGTTATGCCTAAGATGTTTGATACTCAGACAGATAGTGAAATTAAGCTCAACAGCCTAGGTTGTAGGGTAATGATAAATTTCTCTTCTGGAATGCTAACATCCTAAGTTTGCAGACCAAAAATTAGAAGAAGGGCTACAAGGACAGCCAACATTTTGGCCATAACCTTCCAAGGTCAGTGAAGACTAAGGACATAGGAAAACCTGTACTATAACATCATGTAACTCAGTTGTGCCCCAAATTTTCTGATCAAGCAGCTTATGAGCCCACAGAGGAAAATGATCAATGATGTAGTGTGTGCCTAAAGAGAGTCATATGGAGAGAAAAAAATATTCTCTCAGGTTTTCACAGAGAGCAAATTGGTCACAGAGAGCAAATTGGTCAAGTAATGGCCATGACTCATTCACGTGGCTGACACTGACAAAGGATTTACAAAGTGCAGTACAAGGTTTCAGGATAAGTCCGGAGGGGATTTCGCTGATCTTATCAGATACAAAAGCTACATTTCTTGTTGTATAAGTCTTGCTTTATCTTGGTCTTAACCATCCAGCAGAAAAGTATAAAAATGAATTACAAAAAGTAAAGCCATATTAATATGATGAGTTATAAAAGGCTCAAGTCAACAACTTCTGACATTCCCATCTTACAGAAAACCCACTATTATGGACTACTGGTCTATTTTGGAATATTTTACTAAATTCACACACCTATAATATTTAAATGACAGCACTAAACAAAAAAGGGGATACAAATGAACAACCATTTTGTATCTGTATATTCAAAATAGGATAGATATACAGCTATATTCTCTTAATTCAATGAATAGAAATATTTTTCTAAAAGTGTTTGTAAAGAGGATAGCATGTCTGCATCTTGTACAATGAATAACCACTAAGACAACAATATGCAATGTATTAATTATTGACACTGTCCTACTAATCAAATATGAAACTGTCTCATTGCTATTTGTTCCTCAATATAATTATGGGAAAAAATAAATAAAATCATGTCAATAAAACAAGGAGCCTTTGCACAGGGTCCTTCTGTTGTCTACTATAGCATTTAAACTTCTAGAAATAATATCTACAGATGGGGTTATCAGCAGATGGTGTGAATATCCAATATTACTCAAATATCTTTCCAACCACAAGCACTGAAATAAAACAAACACTATTTTAGAACTTTTTTTTTACCCAGGCTTCGACAAATGCCTGTAGTCCCAGCACTCAGGTGGCTGAGAAAGGAAGATTGCCATGAATTTGAGGTTAGCCTAGGTAACATAATGAGTTCAAGGCCAGCCTGGACTACAGAGCAGACCCTGTATTAAAAATTAATTTTATTAATTATTTTAAATATATATAATAATATGATTTATTATAGGTAATTTGTATTTCTACATAGTATATCTTGATTCTTCTTTCATCCCACTTCCCTCCCCTCCTTTCAACCTGTCTTCTCTTTCTTATTTATAAAAACATTTTGATTCCAATTTTTCCTTCTATTTTCATTTTATCCCTTTCACCTTCCTTCTTTCTTCCTTTCCCCTTCCTAGTCTCCCTTACCAGATGGATGTTTTCTTCCTATTTCATAATATCTGACAAACTTTATGGTTCTTCTTTACATATCTGGTTTCTTACAATAGAGAAACCATGTGATATTTGTGTGATTTATTTCACTTAAAGAGTATGCAATAAAGAACCCTTCATTTGCCTAGAAATATCTCAAGTTTATCTTTCTTTATAGTTGAGTAGAACTTTATAAATACCCAGTTTATCCATTCATCAGTTGGTGGAGATTTGGGTTGCTTCAAAGAGCAAAATGCTGCTACAAACATGGGTGTGTATATTTTTCTGTGGCATGATGTTTTAATTCTGTCAGGTAGACAACAAGAAGGAAGTAGCTGGGACAATTAGAATCTCTGCTTCTAGTTTTTTGAGAAATCACATTGATTTCCATGGTGGTTGCATAAGTCTACAACCCCAAAAGTAGTCAAGAAGGGTTCCTTTTCCCCACAGCCCACCTAGCATTTGTTATGGATGGATTTCTTGATCATAGCCAATCTTTCTGGAGTGAAATGGAATATCAGTGTCTTTATCATTTGCATCTCTCAAATGAGCAAAAATATATATTTTCTGTTTCTATTTTATCTGACAAGTGTATGTACAGTTCAGATGTTCACTTTTGGACTGCTTTTCAAAACTTCTGAGTCTGATGTTTTTGAGTTCTTTATATGTTTTGGATAATAGTCCTGTATGAGAAACAGTTGGTAAATTGTTTGCCGGATCTGTGGGTTGTCTTTTGCCATGTTGGTGGTTTCTTTTGCTATGCAAAAGCTTTTTAAAAAGATGAGATCACTTCTGTAATATTTGTATGAGATCATTCTTTGTAATATTTCCTGTATGATTAGGAGTTTGTTCATGAACATGCGGCCTAGACCTATGCCTTCAAGTATGCTACCTACTGTCTCTTCCAGAAGATGTAGTGATTCTGTTTTGATTTTTATATCTTTGATGATTTCAGTTTTAGTCTAGTGTATGGTGAGATACATGGGTGTAGTTTTTTCTTACCATGTGGAAAGCCAGTTTTTACAGTAGTAATTATCAAAGAGGCTATCTTTCTTCCAGTGAGGTGCTTGGTTCCTTTGTCAAATATGAAATAGATCAGTGTTTTGGAGCTATTTGTGCATCTTCTAATCTGTTTCACTGATCTTCAGGATTGTGATTTTGCCCTTACTATGCTTTTTTTTTTTTTTTTTTTTTTTAAGGGAAGGGTCTACAGGGTGTTCAGGGTCTCACTACTAGATTGGACTTATAGTGATCCACCTGTTCACAGCCTCCCAAGAGCTGGGATTACAGGCACATGCCACCATCCCGTCTCAATTGCCGTCTCAGTGGGCCCCAGGGGCAGGCCGGCATGGGAGACCCAGGGATTGAATCCCGGCCCCTGTGACTGCTTATAGGCGCTTTAATCAGCTGAGCCATTTGGCTGGTCTACTGTGCTATTTTTGCCACCGTAGCTCAATAGTATCATTGTAAGTCAGGGATTGTGATGACCCTGTCTTGCCTTTCTTGCCATGTGTTATGTTCGAACCAATGCAATTGGCCAGATCAGACATTCTGATGCAGGAAGATTTATTAGAGGTAGGGTCAAGAAGCTGGCTGTCTAGTGGATCAAGACGGCCCCAAACTAAAGAGGACAGGGGATTTTAAAGATTTTTATTTTTACTTTTTTTTGTTTTGTTTTTGTTTGTTTGTTTTTTTGTTTTTTTGTTTGTTTGTTTGTTTGTTTTGAGACAGGGTCTCACTATGCAGTTCAGGCTGGCCTTAAGCTTACTTTGTAGCTCAGGCTGATCTCGAACTCACAACAATCCTCCTGCCTCAGCCTCCCGAGTGCTGGGATTACAGGCATGCGCCACCACGCCTGGCTTTAAAGATTTTTAGAGGAGGGTGTTTGTGGGCTGGAACAGCTGAGAGAGAGCTAGTCTTGGCAGGGCTACCTGGGGGACTTTCAATGTTAACAAAAGGAGAGTTTCTGTGCTTTTATCCCAGCTTAGGTCCAAGGTACAAAGTTGGATGGAAATATTTCTGTGGTTTGGCCCTGGCTTGGGGCCAAAAGGAGATATGCCTTGTAGTGAGGGTGAGAGTCCTAACTTATCACTTTGGACTCTGTTTGTTAGGAAAGAGGGCAATGAAGTCCTCTGGCTATTTCCTGCTGGCTATGGGTGGTCAGGGGTCAGAATCCTGGCACCAGGAAGAACCAGAGGAGGGTATAAAATAGTCTGAGAGAAGAATCTGGAATCTGGAGACAGTAGTGCTGATGAGGGAAATGAAGCAGGGGGTTATCATGAGCATAATAGCAAGTCCTGAAAGGGGCTCTAGAAGGGGAGAGAGCCAAGGGCATATGGAATTCTATATACATCACCCATCCCAACCCAGGGAGCTTCCTAACGAGGTCCCAAGTCCTGTAGTTCCCAGGGATGCCTCTAGAAAGTTGTGCCTACCAGGATACTCACATGGATGGCCTGTTTTACTCTATGGGGTGTGGGTGTATTCTTAAGGAAGAAGGCATCTTGATCAGTCACCAGACTGCACTGGAGGTATAAAGAAAGGCAAGGAAAGACTGAAGTGCCACTCAGAAACAGCTGTGCCTGTTATGCGTTTTTTTTTTGTCTGAAGATGTGTTGAATAAAGTGAGTTTGGTGTAAGGGAGCCCATTGGAGTTTTTAAAAGTTTTTTTTGAAAGGAGGCAGATGTGTGTGTGTGTTGTTGGATATGGCTGGGATGACCATGAGGTTAGGTCTTAGGCTGGACATGTACAACCAATACTTGGTGAGGTTGGTGGTCTGGGTTAGGAGAGTTGGTGAGGGAGAAGAGTTACAGGATGATGGATCATGCCCATGTAGAAGCTAGTGCCAGGTGTGCCAGTTAGGACAAAAAGACTGAGGAAGCAGTGAATGATGGGCTTTAGTCCCCTTTGATGTTTGGGGGCTATTGAGTATTGGGGAATACTGGGAATGGCTGTGGGATCTCTGAGGCACACTAGTATAGAAATACCACATAGGACTGGAAGAATCTCAGAGTATGTGTTCGACAAGGGAAGAGGGAGGGAGGAGGTGGCTGTGCATTGAAGTTAGGTTTATAGGACAGGCACTGTGGGGAAAGAGGAGAGAGAGACATGGAGCTCTTGGGTGACATCTCTCCCCATGAAAGCTATGGAGTAGGCTGAGATCATAAGAAAATTATGAGTGAAGAACAGTGTCTGGAGTCATCTAGGAATGGGCCTGTCTGAAGGTGTCATGTAGTTTGGCCATCAGCATCCACTATGGAGACTATAGATCTAATACAGCAACTTTAGAACTCAGGAAGAACAGTATATGTGTTGACTATGTCAGCAAGAAAAGAGATTTCTTTTTTTTAACCTAGGATGCCCAGTAAGATTCAGGACTGTGACAAAGATACCTCGATGTGGACCATGGACCCCAAGGTCTGTTGTTGCTCTTCAGCAGCAAGACCAGGCAGGTCAAGTATTGATGAATATGGCTCTAGTGAGTATTCTTGTGAGGGCAGAGGAATGGATCACCTGCCTTCTCTCTGGTAGACAGAGCAATTACATTTCCAGTAACCCTCAAACTTGTAGATGGAACCAAGTCCCAGTGATGGATGCAGGTTGGGGCAAGCTTAAGCCCAGTATCCTTCTTGGCCACACTTGAAACTATCCAGGAAGAGCCCTGGTGGCAGCATTGTATAGGAGCTTGTTAATGTCTTACTTTGATAGGAGTCCCAAGTGTTGCAGCCAGAAGTTGGCATGTGTGTATACTTAATTTTGGTCTCTGTTATTGAAGACATGGAAAGTCAGGTCAAGTAAGTTTTCTTGTGGGGTTTGAGGGTTGAGATCTGTCTTTTTAGCTTGGTGTGAATGTCAGAAGCAGATCAGGATAGAAAATAGTAATTAATAACCATTTCTTCAGGAGAAAATGGGTCTATGTTAGTATATTTAGTTTGGAGAAATATGCTTCATTATTTGAATTTTATCTGAGTATCAAGCACCTTGAAATATAAAGTGTGACCAGAGAAGTATTACTTCTTATCAAGCATGAACATTTTAGCAGTTAAGTTCCTGTAGAATGTTAACAGACGAATAATAAATGAACCAGCATTGCTATCTTTAACATTGAAAAAAAAACAGACAATAATTATATTTTTACAGAGAACATTTGACATCATCAGTCCTACATAGCAATGTAGCATAACAGTCATAACAGGTGATGAAACCTCTGTTTTGTTTAGGCACATACACAGAATGCATATCACATAAATGTTTGTTAAAAAGTCATGATTTGACTGATGACCTCGTGTTGGCTTGACACAAACCTCTTATTATAAATATATATCATTTAGAGCAGCTGGTAACTCAGGAGAAAGTATGCTTTTAAGTCGATATTTTACAGTTCAAATAAAAAGAAGGCCAACTGTTGATGGAACAACATATAAACACATACACAGGACATACGTGAACATCTTTATAAAATCAGATTACACTCATGCATATTTCTGTTTCCCTTTTTTTTTTTTTTTTTTTTTTTTTTGCAGAACCAGGGGTTGTACTCAGGCCCTTGTGCTTGCCAGGGAAACACTTATTCCACTGAGCCATCTCCCTGTCTTCTTACACTCATACATATTTCTGGACAGGTTAAATTATGATGGCCTGTTTAAGTTTGTACCTATGAGAGACTAGTCAGAACTTTTATAGGTCAATTAGCAGATACCTCTGATAAGAATTTGAAAAACAGAAAAACCTCATAAGTTTGAGAGGAGCAAGCAAACTAAACAGAGTATAAGGACTAGGTACATCACAATAGATGAACACTGACAACTCACAAGTCCTGAACTCGAAGGCTGGCATGAAGGAGTTCTAAGGGAGGGGGTCAGAAGCTGAGACTCAGAATCTCTTCTTTGTGGCTGTAAAGGATATCACCTGTGCAGGTGGCTGAGGGGTGCTTGCTGAGATGGCTGAGGAGCAGGCAGAGCCAGGGAAGGATGAGGTGAGCAACAGGCTTGACTAGAAAGGACAGTGTTTGATCAGTGGGCTGTTATTCTGCCTCTAGTTTGATAACAGAAGGAGGAGCTCACTGTTTTCTGGAAAAAATGTGTCATTAGTTCTACCTGGATCATACTTTGTCCCAAAGTGAGAAACCTGGAGGAAAAAGAAACTGTGGTTACAAATTGTGGGAGGAATGTGAAGAATGCAGGACCTTATTACATCATTAGGATTCCAAAAATTAATGAGGCTGTTTCTCTGATGCTTGGCATCCACCATCCTGTCGGAAGCTCTCTAAAGACCATATATACAGATTTCTCCTGTTATGAATGGTATTTTTTGTTTGATTTCTTCCTCAGTTGGTTAATTACTGGTATATAGGAAAGCTACTGATAATTTTTGTGTTAATTTTGTGTCTCATAAGTTGGTTTCTTATATTGAAAAGCTTTCTGGTGGAGCTTTTAGAGTCTTCTGAATATAGAATCTTTCTGTCTGCAGAAAACAATAATTTTACTTTTCGCCTTTTTATTTGTATTCATTTCTTTCTCTTGCTTAGCTGCTCTTGATAAAATTTCAAATAGTATAATTGAACCAGAGTGGTAATATGACCTAATACTCTTGTCTCAGTCTTCATTTTAGAAGAAATACTTTCAGCTTTATTCATTCAGTATGATGCTGGATATAGGTTTGTCATGTTGTATGTGGCTTTTATTAGTTTTTTGGTTCTGAAGTTTTTTCTTTTATCAGTTCTAAGATCTTTTTGTGTCTATTTTTATCCAAATTTTTATCATAAAGACATGCTAAATTTTGTCAAAGATTTTTAATGAATCTATTCATATGATTATATGATTTTTTATCCTTGACTCTATTTATAAGGCATATTTCATTTACTGATTAATGTATATTGAACCATCCTTGCATTTTTGCAATGATACAAGTTTGATTATGATATGTGAACTTTTGAATATGCTATTCAATTCTGCTTGCAAGATTGGTATTGAAATTTTTTCATCTATGTTTATTGAAGTTTTTTTGGTGGAACTGGGAATTGAACTCATGCCCTTGCACTACCTAGGGAAGTGCTTATTCTACTGAGCCATCTCCCCATCCTCAAAGATTTTGATATGTAATATTCAACTTTCATTTTGAGACTCATCTAGTCAGTGTATCAGGGCTTTACTGGCTTTATAGAGTGAATGTGGGAGCATTTCTTCCCTTTCTGTTTCATGGAAAAGTTTGAGGACCTTCGTTGTTAGATTTGCATTAAAGGTCTGGTAAAATTCAGTGGCAGATTCATCCAGCCCTGGGCTTTTAAATCTTAGGAGACTTTTCATTGTTTTAATTTCATCATTTGTTATTGACCTGTGTAGAATGTTTATATCTTCTTTGTTCAATTCTGGTAAATCAAATGAATCTAAAAATTCACCCATTTCTTTTAGATTCTGTAATTTTTTGGAATGTATGTTTTCAAAAATTTTCTCCCAATCCTTTTAATTTGGGCATTCATATTGGTCAGCTTTATCGTTCTGGAACAGAAGGGCCAGTACCTACAACTTACCAGATCATAGGTTCACTCCGGCTCACAGTCCTGCAGAACTCAGTCCATGATGAATGGCAGTCTCCGAGGCAGGGTCACCATGTGTGGGGGAGCAGAGCTGCCCCCTTGATGGCAGCTAGAGGCAGAACACAGGGTACAGGGAAAATGAGAGACAGCCTCTCAAGGCAGCCCCATGACCCACTCCTCCACATGGGGCCTGCGTCCTAATAGCACTTTCAGCTATGAATATCAATGGTTTAGTGCACTAATGTGCAACACCCCAATGATCCATTCATTTATGAGGGTTCTCTTAGTATGCTAACTGAAAAATCAAGTGGCTCAGCATTTTTTGGAATATCACAATTAATTTCTAATTGGATTAACATAATCAATTTTATTAATGTATTAATTTATGTAATTATTAAACAAGTTACTATTCATTTTATTTTTATAATACTGATTATGTTACTCTTTGTGTCATATTGACATTACACTTTTAAGTAATCTCAGTGCTTGCTGAAATCTACTTCTGTATATTCTTAAGAGTAAACAGTATGAAACATAAAATAATTTAGAAGAAGAAATAATATGCAGGTATTGGCTTTGTCTTTGTTGTTAAGTGCAAAATAAGGAAAAAGATAGATATGGTTATTAGCCCTGATCACAAAAATAGGGTACAAATGAGATCATATATTTTATCCAAATATTTTGCTTTCTGTTATCAAAACAGATCTTTTAAATTTTTAAAAATATTTATTTATTTATTTATTTATTTATTTATTTAATAATAGGGCCATGCTTGGAATGCCGGGTTTTCTAAAAGCATACTGTTTCTAATATCATATCAATTACTGCTCTACTGTCTGTCAAGTAAATGTTTGTTTGAAAAACAAGGGGCAATAAGTGAAAACAATAGACAAGAAAAAAATTCACAGGACTGTCCTACTACAATGCTGTATATGGTTAGATTTCTAAATTTCTGTGTAAAAATATGCAATTGTTTATTCCTATGTTTTAAATATATTTTTATTTCTTTTGTTCACTTATCTTTTCTTCACATTCTATAGGGATTTAAAATTTAACATATCAATACTTGATTGAAAATACCTGTTATGTTTAAAATGCTTGATATTCAGACAGATAGTGAGTTTAAGCTCACCTGCCTATGTTAAAGGGCAATAATATCATTAGGCTTCTCTTCTGAAAGATTACCAACTTAAGTTTACAGACCTAAAATTACTAAAAAGAAGGGCTGCAAGGACAGCCAAAATTTAGGCCCTCGCCATTCAAGATCAGTGAGTACTTAGGACATAAGCAAACCTGTACTGTAACATCCTGTAACTCAGTGGTGTCGCAAATTTTCTGATCAAGGAAATTATAGGGCCACAGAGGAAAGTGATTGAAGATGTAGAGTGTGCCTAAGGAGAGTCACATAGAGAGAAAACATTCTCTCAGGCTTTCACAGAGAGCAAATCAATCAAGCAATGGCTGTGACTCATCCATATGGCTGATACTGACAAAAGATCTACAAACTTGTACATGGTTTCGGCGTAAATCCTGAGGAGATTTGACTGACCTTGTCAGATACAAAAGTTACATTTTGTGTTATATAGGTCTTGCTTTATCTTGATCTTAACCATGCAGGAGAAAAGTATAAAAATGAGATATAAAAAGTAAAACCATATTAATATGCTGAGCTGTAAAAGGCTCAAGTCAACCACTTCTGACATTGCCACTCACTACTATTATGGACTACTGGACTATATTGGAGTATTTTGCTGAATTCACAAACCTCCAATATTTAAATGGCAATAGAATACCCATCTCTGATAAAACTAAACAAGAAAAGGGGATATAAATGACGGACCATTTTGTATCTGCATATAGAAAATAGCATAGATTTACAGCTACTTTCTCTTAATTGAATGAGAAGAAAGATCTGAACTAACTGTTTGGACAGAATATCATGTCTGCATCTTGCACTATGAATAACTACTACAAAGACAACAATGAGCAATGAATTATTGTAACTGTCCTACTAACCTGTTTTGAAATTGTCTCATTGCTATTGGTTTTTCAATAAAATTGAAAATAATAAAATACATTTATTTACTTATTTGTTATAGGGTCTTACTCTACAGTTCCAACTCATAGTGATCCTCATGTCTCAGCCTCCACAGCACTGGGCTTGCAGGTGTACACATCTGCCAGGTTTCAGTGGCCCACACAGTGCGGACAGGGTTCAGGGGCCAGCACAGCATGTATTACCAAGGATCATATATGGGTCCTTCCACTTGCCAGGCACACACTTAGAATGCCACGCTATCTCTCCAGCCCAAGACAGATCATATACACATGCTTGAAACAGCAAAACTTGGCATTTGAGAATAACCATATTTTTACAAAAGCAACACAGAAATGACATCATTTATCTGGCACATTTGGGGCAGCCATTTCATAATTGCACTTGAGCTGGAGAATGAATATTACACCAAGTTTTCATGGTTGGAAGATTATAAAAACTACTAAGTAATATCATGTTCTCCTTAGGAGATCAAAGGAGATCCTTTGAACAATTTAGAGTCTCTTGAAAGGGAATCTCATTGAATCAAAAGAAGCAAACAGACTGTATCCAATTTAGGTTTGAAATTTAGGAACATCTCCACAAAACTAGATTCTTATATTTAGCGTATTTTCTAACCACTAGATCATAAATGTCAAAACAACAAGAATACTTTCAATGAAACCAAATATAAATGCATATGAATTATATTTCTATTTCATCATATCAAATGTTCAAAATATTCAGGTGGTAATTCTTTTTCTTATCTTATTAAAATATATTTAATTGAAGCGGGCACAAGGAAACTACCACTTCACTTCTTTCAGCACTGTGTTACAATATTTCCCCACTGAAGTACACACTTTAGACTGTCTCTCATTCCTCATTCTATGCTCAAGGCTTAGAGACTGCTACTTAGTAATACTCTTAAGCATTTTAGATGAATGAGTAGACTAACATGGAAATTAAAAACCTGCAGTGCTATGAAATGTTTGATGAATTCGTTCTATTTTATCCATACTCCACAGCACTAATTTTGTTCATTTTCTAGGTAAACGATGAACAGAGAAGAGATGAGCATGTTGTAGGGCTTCCATGAAACAAAATCCATTATTATTCTTGATTCAGGAATCTGTGCAACAAATGTCAAAATAGGTGAAGCACTTCCAAGGATACAAATGTGGAAGAAAGAGGAATATCCCTCCATCAAGGGGTAGGATAGAAGATGAAAACAATTTTTAAACATGAGATGCTTCTAAGAGGTGGTTATGCCAGAAGAACAATGCAACCAATAAAGGGATATTCCAAGGTGCATTCTTAGCAAATGGGAACAAAAGCACAGTGAATGTTGTCATGGTTTGAAACATGAAGTATTGGGTGGAGGAGATAGCTTGATGGTATAAGTGACTGCCTGGCAAGAGCAAGAACCTGAATTCCATCTCCAGTACCACATGCTGTATGCCTGTAATCCCAGTCCTGGGGAAGCTGAGACAGGAGGATCACTATGAATCTGAGTTGCATAGTGATACCCTGTACCAAATAAATAAATCTTTTTTAAATGTATAAATAAATAATAAATATGAAGTAGCCCCCCAAAACTCTCAAATAGTTAGGGCTTGTCTCTAAATCATAAGTGTTCAGAGATGAAACCTGGCATGAACTGATCACGAGGCTGCAAACTTCATCAATGGATGAGTAACTGGCATTTTCATCATGGTGTGAGCCATAAAGAGGTTATCAGGGAGACATGCGTGTCATCGTCAAAGACTACCACCATCACCTTTGCTAGACCAATTTGCATTATGTGAAGCCAACTGAAGGTATAAGGCAAAGTCCTAGCCAGCACTGTACATATCAATACATGGAAATATTGAGGCACAGCCAAATTGGAGACAATTGCTCTTCTTTCAAGAAAAGTCCCTCAGGTGGTCTCCCACAGGAAGACAACAACTTTATCAAAGTCATCACCAGAAATTAAATTTACGACATGGAAAATACTCATGATGCAACAAAAAACACACATACTATGTAATTTCCATGCCAAAGATACACAGCCTCATACTGCTCCCGAAAACACCATGCAAAGTCAAGAGACATTTGACAAAATTAGTGCCAAGCAGTCTTCAAAGTGTCAAGATTGCAAAATACATAACAGATCCAATGAGAATGAGAAGATAAAACGTAAGTGTAAGTGTAATGCAGATGAGAATGTTAATACAGTGTCTGGGAAATATAGTATTGATGGATCATTTGGTTCGTTTTCTTTCTGTCTACCATATCTGTGTAGATATTGTGAACATGTAAACCATCAGGTTCTTTTGTCCTGCAGAAAATTTCTGTTTCTTCTTACATCCAGTGCCTGCAAAATTTCTTTTCCTTAACACACTGCTGTGACCCCCTAACCACCTCTCTGATCGATATGAATAAAAGCCGTGAACTCTTACACTTGTGAGCTTCTGTTCCATAGAAAACAGTGGTCACCCCAGAACACCTCACTTGCAGAACTTTCTCTCTTGGTGCTTATTTTGTGTCCATGTGCCATATTGCACCTCCATGGAGGTTTTGGGAACCTAACTGCTTTACGCAACTGCTACATGAAGTTTCCATCATTGTCAATACACACAGGAATTGAAGGAAAGTGACTGAAGTCGTATGAGAGGTAAGTGGTTGCTATTAAAGCACTTCTATCAGTAACCCACACTTAAGGCTTCGGGAGGTTAAATTGCCCAAGTATATGCACTAAATTTCCAGCACTGGGCACTGAAAAGAAAACAAACAGAAGACTGAAGCACATAGTCTGGCTATTTTGAAGAAATTCTGAGCTTTTCTCCTAAGTTCTATGTAATGCACATTTGTTATCTCAAATGTTCTGATATAAGAGAACAAAGAAATAAAATATAAAGATTAGAAGAAGAATACAGTGTTTGGGAAAGCTCTGAGTTTTGGCACTTAAGAGCCTGGAGGCCCCACACCATTTGGAGGCTTCATGAGGCTCACATGGTTCTTCTTATCCCTGAGGGTCTTGGACTCAGAAGTGGAGCTCTTTGATCAGCCTTGTGCCTCTCTATGCCCCAAGCTAAGACCTAAATGGGGTGTTCTGTGTCCTCCACATCAATTTGATGATCCATGGCAACAAGAAACAAAAAAAAACCTGTGACCAAAATATAGACAGTTGTCTGCTTAGTTTTGAATTGAATGACAAAACTTACAAGTTACATTTAAAAGCTTTAGGAAGCTGTAATCCCAGCACTCAGGAAGCTGAGGCAGGAGGATTGTTGTGAGTTTGAGACCAGCCTGAGCTACAAAGTGAGCTTAAGGCCAGCCCAAACTGCATAGTGAGACCCTGTCTCAAAAAGACAAAAATAAATAAATAAATAAAAGCTTTAGGAAGAATGATGAGTTTAAAAATTTAACCAGTTTTATCTTCATCATTAAAACCAAAATAAACACCTGAATAGGTATGACAGCAAACTACACTGAATGCACTTCAACACTTGTTTTCGCCTACACATTCTGTTCTGCAATAGCCTGATGATACAGGGTTTTTCCTCACCAGTTAGTGTATAGAAGACTTGTGCTGCTGCTAGGCCTGGAGCCCACACTGGGCCTTCTGTTCCTGGCCAAAGGCTTAGAGCACTAGATTAATTGCCCTGTGCCTGTCAGAAAGACCCTAGGAAATCCCTGAGGTGCATCTTGGGCAAGATCAAAGGATAGAGTTGACAGGATGAAGGTAACTGGAATGCTCTGATATGTACTGGCCATGCACACATTGACCACATTTTACTTGCTGATTTCATTTCTCTCTTATTTCAAACAGCAATGACAAAAATCAAGACAAACACAGCAATAGGGTTCCACAGCTTAACAGTGTAAGCGAGGTTGTGTGTCCACTAAAACCAAATGTTGAAGGCTTCAAATGCCTCCGTCCCTGGGGAACTTGGGAATCTCCTGGCAGTGCCCACTCCCACGTCAACTGCCCTCCCAGTGTTTCTGGCTGTCCTTTCCATGCAGGGTCTGCATTGGGGACTGTCCTGTTATAGAATATCCCAAGTCTGCTGCGCTCTGGTGAGCCTAGTTCCGGCACTGCTTCAGTTCTGGGGAGTGGGCTGGGCGGGGTCCCGGCGATTTCAGCTCCCAGGAACAAGGTCTGCTTCTTACTTCTAACTTCTGCCCAGAGAAGAGCTGGGAACACACTGAAAAGTTTTCAAAAGTAACTTTTAAGGAAGTTAAAATTAAAAATTCAAGTAAGGCCATGAGAAATATAATTTAATTTCTTCATCTACCTTTTTTGTTATTTGTTTATTTGTTAGATTAGATTCTTCTAATCTCTGTCATTGTTGTATCAGGGATCAAGCTCAGGACCTTGTCCTTGCTATCCAGGGCCTTATGCTACTGAGATATCTCCCCAGTCCTAATTTCTTCATATAAACCTCTTTGGCTTGGGCAATGTTTCTGAAACATACAGTCCTGGAAGCAAACTACACAAGTTGTATGAACCAGGGCCCAAGGAGATAGCTCAATAGAATAAATGCTTGCCTGGCAAGTGCAGAGAACTAAGTTCAATTTCCAGTTCTGAAAAAACAAAATGTACTTTTCGGGCTGGGGAGATAGTTTAGTAGAACAAGTGCTTGCCTGGCAAGTGCAAGGTCCTGAGTTCATTCCCCAGTTCTGGGAAAAAAGTCATATGAACCAAAATGGCCCTACACACACAAGAGCCCTGAAGCCTATAAAATTCTGAAGAATAAATGGAATTAGAATTGCTAATGATCCAAGCTTTATTTCCTAAAAGAAGCAAGACGAGAGCTGGTGAGATGGCTCAGTGGTCTAAAGTGCCTGCTTAGGCAAGCTTAAGCAGGCCTAGGGGACAGAGGTTCAATCCCAGGTGCCACATACTGTGACAGGCCCACCCTCAGAGTGGGATGAGCAGACCAAAAAAAAGTGAAAGTAAAACTTTATGGAGGAAAATAGCATCTTTCAGAACTTCAAAGACCTGACAATTTGCACACATGCAGCACCTGAGCTGCAGTCTCCTCCGTGCAGCCCTACCTCTCCTCAAGCCCTGTGGCAGGCCCCACAAGCCCCCACACCACCACCTCCTCCCTTCAGTGCAGCAGGACTTGTGAGTATGCTGATGGTGCCAACAGTGATGCTGTGCTCTCCTGAAGCATTTATTTTCTGTTTCAGTAATCACCTTAGTAGCACAGGGGGCACTGAGCACGCAGTGAGAAAGCCACTGTTCCCTCCCTTGACAGAACAATCGTGCTTCATTCTGCAGAAGAATAAGAGGAAAGCCCCCTCATACTGGCTCAGACTGATTTGGCTCCTTTGTTCTTAGAAGCATTACAAGCAAGACGTTAAATTATAAATGGGCATGGGCAGTTAGTAAGTTACAAAATAAGGCAAATATGTTCAGTTGTGATGTGTCAATGAAGTTTCAATTTTACTATTCATTAGGGTTCAGTTTTCAGATTAGGCAAAAGCTTGGTTGCTTTTGTGATGTAAATAAAAGTGGAAAAGACACTCGAAGAGAAAGATGTCTAGGTAACCGACTTCACAGAAAATTGCTTAAATCAAAAAATGATAACTAACTTTAGCAGATTAATGTTTTAACCTGTTGGCACCACATACAGTAAACAGAAGCTTTATAAACAGCCCTGCTTCTTTATACATACATTAAAGTAGCAATGAATTATGATTTAGCAGTTCTATGTTGAAAACGAATGTAGAGAGCACTACTCACTTCCACGCTGTAATTCCCACTCCATTCACCTCCCCCCAACTTATTAAGAAATCAGACCAGTACATTGACTTCGTGGATTCCTTTTGACTATTTCTTTCCAAATATTGGAAGCATATAAAATACCATTTATGCAAAAGTGAAAAGGTTGGGCCTAATTCAGCGATGTGCTCTAGAGACTGGGGGAGATAGCTCAGCAGCGTAAGTGCCTGCCTGGCAAGCACAAGCTCCTCAATTCAGTCGCTGGTACAAAAACAATTAAAATAATAAAAATAATGATAATGGGCACTGGGCTGTACTGAAAAAAAGAGATCTGAGTGTAGGAGGGCACTGACGTGAAGATTCCCCACTGCGACAGGAGACCGCTTCAGGTTCCTGAGGCTGACTTGGCCTAATAGCCAACTAAAGCGGGAACTCAGCCCTGCAGCCAAGAGGAGCTAGAATCTGGATGAGCCCAGCAGTGAATCATCAGTATAGATCTTGAGCTTATTACTTTAGCTAAATGTTATTGTTCTTTCTAAATTTGTAAAAATCACAACTTTAAATATAAGAAATTAGTCAAAAGAAATAATGCTTTAGGATTTATTTTTCCTCTTTCTCCTATATAACCTATATTTTCATTAATTGGGATTATGAGCTAGAGTTTAATGTTTTGATTTTCCAAGGTCACTGGTAATGTACAAATAGGGTCAATTCCTTTTAATATAATGGAGAACAACCTTTCTGACACCCTTTGCCATTCTGCTGGGGTTTTACCTGTGTGGATTTTGTCTTTACTAGTCCATAAAAAAATGTGCTTCAGATTGACCAATCAAAGGACCCCACAGTCCTGGGATGCATCATGAGACAGAAGGAAGGCCAATCAGAAGAACTGCTTTCCGTGGTGGATGAAGATGGGAGAAGAGGACACTTCCCACTGTCACCCTCGATGTAAGGCTTCAGGTGTGTCAGTGATTAGCTGTGGGTGTCCTCACGTGGCAGCAAAACTGATGCACAGAGTGGTGGGAGAAAGTGAAGAATTCCATTTCTTCTTCTTGTTGGCCTGCTTGGACTTCAGTCCACTGTGAGTCAATTAATTCCTCTTTTTGTGTTTTAGGCAATGTATTCAAGTTTAGGTGGTATGTTCTTCATCAGCCAGATCGTCCTACTTCTATATCACAAAATACTTTATAAAATTACATTGTTTAATATAAGTATTAATGTTTTCATTCTCTAGCAGTATACATGGTGAAATATATAGATACATACTTAGCGTATATGCTGTGGAACTGCTCACTGGGTTATCTACATCACTATTATGTAAGTTTTCAGCTGGCTTCAACAGTGTATGTAGGAGTGACCCAAACTCATTCTTCTCTCCTAACTGCTCTCACTGCAGGTCAGTAGCTCCAGTCTCAGGATTTTCTAAACTCAACCCTTGGAATATTTGTTCTCTGAAGAATACACTCCACACTGAAAGAGGTAAGGATGTCATAGGCAAAGTGAACCCCTGTAGGCAGTCATGTTCCTCTGAGAGGAAGGACTCCTTAGAGAATCAATGAGAAACAGTGAGATTCATAATAGGAACTAAGTAGGTCCAGAAGTCATCTATGAAATATGATACTTTTTACTAGCAAGTAGACTCTGCCCTGATGTTTGGTTAAGCACTTGGGAAGGATTCCTGGGCATACGTTACTACTGCTCAAGTCCTGTGAGAAATATTTTTTAAAAATCATGTATCATCATTTCAAGATAGTGTAGCATACATCATTTATATGTACCAAACTAATAAATATCTTCTTTTTCCATTTATTTTTATCTGCTTAGCATACAGATTTGCATAGAAAAAGAGACTTGCTTAAAATTATGTACAATTCTGTCCTGAGCAAATACTGGGTAGCCTGGCATGCACTAAACCCACATGGACATGCAACAAGAGAAAACATAGTGTCATAACTTGAAATCTCTCATGATGGGGTCAGATAACTGCAGGCAGGTACAGAGGATGAAGAAAGTTTAAGGGTGCATAAACTCAATTACACCAAAAACCATGAATCCATTTAAGAAAAATCAGAAGGTAAATGACTCTGTCTATTGGCAGAGGTATGCTGTGTGGTGAGACTAGGCAGGAGGGGCTGCAAAATTGATAGATCATTTTCCAGACAATGAAGAAGCAATAACAGTAGGCATGGAAAAAACTCCACACAGTGTTTGCTTGGCTTCTATGAACCTCTGGGGCCAGAAGTTAGCAAGATGAGAAAACAACTTGTACATTGGAGAATTTCCCTCATCACACTAGGCACTCTATAGACAGGGAGGGTAAATCACTTGTGGCTCTTTGCTCTGCACGCCACTAGGTGCAGAGGCAGCTGAGCTGCATATATTCCAAATGGCAGGAGATCATGAGTCTCCTCCATCTCTCCCACCCCCTGTTTTAATCAGTCTTTGTTCCTTTGTTCTTTATTGTATTGTCAGTATGTGAAAAAAATTTAAATTCCAAGCCACCAATTGTAATGATTTTCAATTGGCCCAGAGTTTTAAGAGTACAGAACAGAAATACATGGTAGAAATGGGCTTTGCACAGAAAACTCCTATCACCACAACAGAACATTTCTCCTTATTTCTTTTGTTGCTACAGAGAATGAGAAATCTATTCACCAAGCACCAAGTGCCTCTGCTCTTCCTGCTGCTGCTACCACCAATGCAGCTTCAAGGGACATTCTCAAATTTCTACCTTTTACCCAATATTACACTGGAAGAGTTTGACGATTACATGTATGAACTTTTTTGGACAGGGCCTACAAGACCACCTTACAAAAGAAAAATTGAAAGAGTAGTCCTTGCTGAGGAAAACTGGAGACCTTTGGATGATCCAGACTACTGTATAGAGCTAATGAAACTTAGAAATGTTCAGTATAATGGGAAGTGTTTGAACCACCATTACTTCATTAGGATGTCCTATGAGTTGTTGCAACAGACCTGTTACAGACCCAATGTGAAATGTAAGGATGGAACTGACAGATGTAAGATGACTGAAAATATAATAGAGGGAGTGTATTGTAAGTTATTACAAGGAACTGATATGCCAGCATGTGAGTATGAATCTTCTCACATGCATGGTTATGTTGTTATCACCTGTCATTGGAACAATGAAACTCAAGAATTTATTCCTCATACTATAAGCAGTATGATACCACAAACCTAGCAGAAAAGCATCATCCAGTTGGAAGGTCTCTTTTCCATGTTCAAATAGTTTTCCCTAAATAATTAGAGAAGGAAATCACCTTCTCCAAACTTCACCTTAACAATCAAAATGAGAATGGTAATTCGATTCTGTTCATTTTGACCACTCTCCTCTCTCCCTTTCTGCCTCCATGAGGCACCATGAACTGCATTCACAGAAAGTGCAGTTCTGCTCAGTCTCACACAGGTCTCCCACTCAGTATGCTTGAACATGGCTTGGTGACGAAAGTCCCCAAGGAAAGGATGCCCAGCACTGAGATGGGCAGAGAACAACTGGCTGAGCTGTGCTCTACTGATGGATTTCTATGATTCTCT
>PVKA01031362.1:0-26336 GCA_004027165.1 Ctenomys sociabilis | reverse complement strand
CATAGTTACAAACAAGTCCAATAAATAATGCACAAAACATACCAGTAATGATATAATTTTCCTTTGAGTTTTCCAAAAGGATTCCTTAACAATCATGATATATTGAGAAGCTATTTATTACTCAATAAATAGCTACATCTTCATATTTTTATCGGTACTCAATTGTTTCTGAACCACATCTGTGGCAACATCTATGTGTTTTTCTCTTCTTTCATTAAATTTATGTGTCTCTTTGTCTTCTGAGATTACCTGTCTGTGTAACTAACCATTGACCATTTGTGTCATTGTTGCTGACTCTTCACCATCCCAATGAAAAACCACACTTGCGTGTTTGTCTTTTCAATGGGATCCGTCTTACTTGAATTTCTATTAGCTAAGAGTAAACCTAGGTCTATTATCTTCCAGTACTGCTAATGTCTACATCATCAAATTTACCTACTTCTAGAGAAAGTACAAAACAAAAAGAAAACCATAAATACAATCCACTTTGAATCATTCGTCACTTTAAGTAGTGAGAGTCTGTATGCATTTCCTTACTTATCATTACTCTCATGAGACAAAAAATATAGAACAAAATATCCAGTTTTCAAGCATCAATGAACAAATTCAGATACTGCTTTCAGAAGGACTCCAGTCAATATCTTGACCATCCTGTTGGAGAAGCTAAGATAGATGTATTTCAGTCCATTAAATTCCATGATCATTCACAACCACAGGTAGTCTGTAGTTCAGCCATGGGCTGATGACCAAATAGTGGGAGGTTCTGGCTTCTTCCTCACATGATGGCCCACAGCACACCCTTACAAGCCTCAGTTGCAGGAATGATAATTGTTTTGTGGTCTATAATAGCTACTGAAAGGAGGAATGAAAAGAAGATCACCGCACAACTCATATTTTCCCCCAATATTCCTCCCACAGGCCAATGGAAGACTCCAGGAAGTGACTGTGCAAAGGAGCTATCATCACGAGGCCCCAAAACAAGGAGATCAGCTTTATTTTATAGGACAGTGACCAACTCGGTATCTTCTCTAAGCCATTTGGTATCACTTCTTTCCTGCTTAATTACAGTTTCATTTGCATTTTATTTCATGCCTGAACATTTTAATGCAAGTTTTTCAGATTACTTTTTTCAGGTAACCTATTTGCAACAAATAAATCCCTTAATTATGCTTCTAAAAAGTGAAAGTTTGAATGGAAGTTTCTCAAAGCTAATTTCAATTATCCTTGTGTTTGCTTCAAAATTATATTTAATTCATATATGCTTAAACTATTTTAATCTCAAAAGAGCTACAAGGAGTGTGAAATTTGGAGTTTTGCATAAATATTTATAGTATACTAATGGAATTTAGTTTTATGGCAATCGTATAAAGATAGTACAAATTTTGTCATAATTACTTTGAAAGATAAGCAATATCGTGTGAATAAAAAGGTTAGATATTTTAAAAATCATATTTTATATGGATATTTATATACAGACTGGGATAAGAAATCTGTCAAGATTTTAAGGGTGAGACATTTAAGACATAGTATGACAAGAGTGAGTTTTATTGTAAGGTTGGTAATGAGTAAGGGATAGCAGTATCTTTCTGATATAAAACATTTTAAGAGAATTCTTTAGTTTGTTACTATAGGCAGCACCTAAGCTAAGTGGCTAATGTGAAAATTAATATCAAGAAAAATTTAAATGAAAAGAGCCACATGATTTACAACAAAAGATAATTAAGTGCTCCTTAGCATCCACTGAATCACGCTGAGCAAATTTTTTTGTTTTTGCAAATTGGTGAAAAGTCAAAGGATAGAGAAAAAAGATGAGCTAAATTTTTAAAATTATGCCAGAAGCACACGAAGCATGAGAAGTATCTGAGTTCTTAATCTTAAGGAGATTTAGAAGTAGGAAATAAACAAATATAACAAGATCACTAAAAAAAATTCTAAGACCTAACTCTTGTAAACTAATATTTTGAATGTATCACTGTTTCTTAGGAAACAGTACCAAAGAAATCATTACACTGAACTGAAATGTGATTGCACCCACAAAAGGAACAGTATATCCATATATGTGTACAAATAATAATTTTGAGCAGGGAGACAGCTCAGCAGTCTAAGCACCTACATGGCAAGGGCTAGGACCTGAGTTTGACCCTAGGTACCACAAGCTATGTCAGCCCCAAAACCTGAGGCCTAATGACACATGCCTGTAGTCCCAGTGCTGGGAAGGCTGAGGCAGGAGGATCACTATGAGTGTGAACTGTGTAGTAAAACCCTGTATATAATAAATACATTTTCTAAAAAAGTAGATCTTGAAAGTTTTGCTGGTAGATATAAAATACTACCTATTTGATAATAAATACTCCAAACCACAATCTATAATTAATACCCTTTTATAAATATTGCTTTTAAAATGTTATCAAAATGATATATGGCCTATTTTAAATATTTTATAAAATAATTTGATGTATCAGTTTAAGAATACATTATAAATTTTTATCTGAATTGTATCTCCTAATTATTTTGGGAAATTATTCTAACATTGATCATTCAAATGATACTATGCATTGGTTATATTCTTATTATCAATCTTATCTATTGATTTAAATAATAGCTGCCTTAATTTTTAGAAGTTTAAAAACCAACTTCAAACATACCAATGTTCAATTACAAAAGATTAATTCATAACTACTTTTTTCACATATGTAGGTCGTTGGCAAAAATAATATCCCTACTAGCTTAATAAAAGTAAGGGGTTCCAAGTAATTAGCACATAAAATTAATAATAAACCATTTAAAATAGCCCCTTAAGGGATACCAGATGTTTCTGGTTAATTAGAGAAGCTTGACCCTAGATGACAGTATATTTGAATCACTTTTTTAAATAACCATAAACTAATCTACCGAGCTTTAACACAGCCCATAGTTACATATTGCTAGAGTTAAGGAACATTTAGTGAAATTACAAAACCATGCAAAACGAAAAAGAATAAATATAATAGTACCATGTGAATTGAAATTGGTATCTTTTTGTCTTTATGGAAAGTTGAGTTCAATTTTCTCAGTTATTGTTAAATTTGATGTTCACAAGTAGGTATTAGAAAGTACAAGTTAATTGTAAGTATACACATTAGAGTATTAAAATATAGAGCAATGTAAAAATAACTCTAGCAGTAATACTGTAAAATATCTATGAAAAGAAAGTTGAAAGCATTCAATATTTAACATATTGTCAAAATAAATGCTGATAGGCTAAAATATCAATAGTGATTACAAACCTATTTGAAGCTTGATCAAAATAAGCAGAGAAGGCACATGCACAACCAAGACTACACATGACAAAGCAAAAGACTGAAAGTTGAGAGACATCAGAAGAATTTTAAAAACCTAGAACACAGTTTGGCAAATTGGAGTCCACACATGAGTCCAGCCCCTCATTTGTGTGGGCTTGTGTTTATTTGTTTGTTTCATTACAACATTACCAAACACACTCTTGTTTACTTCTTTTCCTTGTTTGCATTTTATCTATTGCTGCTACTGAGCCATGGAGGCAAAGAGCACTAATTTTGACAAACTTCAATATAAAGTTTGCTGATGTGAATTTTCCTAGCCTATAAGAAAGTGACACTTTTTGAGCAGAATTGAATAAAAAGCATAAAAAATGCAAGGATATTTACTACTATTGAAGAAACTGAATTAGCATGAATAATTACAAATAACCAGATTTCCAGATGGCATTAACATTGTCAAAAGTTAGCACTGAAATTTACCATTGAAAGTATGCCAATGTAGCATTTAAGCCTTATAGTGAAAGGTTTCTGTATGTAATAACAAAAAGAATTAGAAGAAGCAAAATGGTAACCTTAATCAATGTAAACGTTGTGTCCAATAAAAAATCCACACAAAAATTGTAGATTTAGACCATGGAGATAGCTCAGCGGTCTAGGCACCTGCCTGGCAGGCACAAAGACCTGGGCTTGATCTCTGGTACAGCATTCCACGCTAACCTCAGTCCAGACCCACTGAACCAGCCTCTGAAGCCAGGCCAGGTGGAGCAGGCCTGCAATCCCATTGCTGCAGAGACTGTAATAAGAATATCATTATAAGTGAGAGCTGCATAGTGAAATACTGTATTTAAAAAATAAAGTGAAGATTTAATATTTGCTTGATTAGTTTTTAATTTCTAGATTATAAGCAGATGGTACTTAGGACTTCAGGACTCTTACTAGGTGATGCCCACCAGAGTGATAATTGGCCAATAATACATGGAAAGGGTGTTTGGAGAGAATCCTCTACCATCTTTGAAGACATTAAATGTGACCCAATTGGACTGAAATTTTTTTCCTATACAGTAAGCCACTCAAAAATGACTTTGGCTCAAAATCTGTATAGGTTAAAAAAACAAAACGTAAGACTGGGTCAATAATTTATGCCTTAAAAACATAAAAATATCTCATACTAGATTGAAAAATAAAAAGCACACAATTAAAAAAAGATTATATAATTAATTTTTTTTTTTTTTTGCAGAAAAAGGGATTGAAATCCTTGCACTTGCCAGGTAAGTGCTTATTCTACTGAGCCAACTCCCCAGCCATATTACATCATTTAGATATATCATTTTTAAAAATTAAAGATAAATCTTAGCCTGGAAAGCAGAATTTGCCAAGTTCATTTCTAACAATATTAAGAACTTGCGGAAATTTTAAGAATTACAAGCCTTTCCATAAAAGCAAACAGGAAAATATAAAACAGATAAAAAGTATTGCCAAAAGTTTTAGTAATACTATCTTAAAACATCATTATGTAGTAGAAATTTTATATTTATGTAAGTTGTTTCCTGTGGCCTATATTTAAAAGTTTAACTACTTTAGTTGATTGAGAACAACTTCATATTTCCTACATATGGTCCATTTTCTCTTCAAAAATGATATTTTTCTACTTCTATGACTTTCTTACCTCATGCCTTGAAAGTTTCTCTATTTTGCCAGGTTGTTGATTTCAAGGGTTATGAAATATTATTAAACTTATGTTGTACTCCTCTCCTGCTAATAATATATGCTTTTCATATCAATGAAATCTTGTGCTTAAGTGATTCTAAGGTTTGTAAATGAACCCCCTTTAATATCAAATAAATAGAACCATATCTTAAGAAAATAATTTTCACTAGAATTGAAAAATTAATGGAATTAGAATATAATCTGATCAGAATTAGACCATATTGTTAATTCTCAACTTGATACATTCCAATATCTGTTATTTGAAATTTACTATTGAAAATATGCCAGTTTAGCATTTAAGCCTCTTAGTGAAAGGTTCCTGTATATAACAAAAAGAATTAGAAAAAGCAAAATGGTATTTTTAATCAACATAACTATGACTCTACTATTTTTACTACTAACTTAGTAAATGATAATTCCTAATGCCAATATTTTATAAATTCATTTTCTGTTTTAATATTAGCCATTATAGTGAGGTATAGTAAAGTTTCATGAAATTGTTCTCTACCTCCTTCATTAGAAATATTTTGGACAACAGGGCATAGTGGCATGAGCTTGTAATCTCAGCTCTTGGGAGGCTGTAAAGAGGTGGATCACTACAAGTGTAATCTAATTTAATTTTTTTTAAATTTTTTTTCCAATAATTTTTATTTTATTGAAATACAAATGTCAATCAGACAGTTTCAAAACACCATAACCATACAGAGTCGATGAAATAATACATTGCAAACTGTTTTCATAATGTTTTGGTACTGTACAAGGTGCATACATGATATTATATTTACAGGTTTTTATATAGCTGAATTATATCAAAGATTCAATAATTATTTACCTAGTGGGTGACCATAGCACTAAAAGCCAACATAATATCCTGTCCCACCACCAATAGTGCAGATCTTGCCTATCATAGAACAAGAAGAGAAAACTTTTTCTCAGGCTCTCACAGAGAGCAATCTGGTCAAGCATTGGCCGTGACTCATCCACATGGATGACACAGACAAAGGAACTACAGAATAATGTACAGGACTACAAGATAAACCCTGAGAAGACTTCAATGACCACATAGGAAATATAAAGTTCATGTGTTGGTATATAAGTTTGATCTACCTACGTCTTAACCATCCAGCAGAAAAGTATAAAAGTATAAAAATGAAATATACATCATGAGCCCATAATATTAAGCTGAGCTGTAAATGGATATGGTCGACAATTTCTTTGAGTAACTCCCTATGGTTGCAGAATGCTGGACTGTATTGGATTGTGGTGTCGAGTTCAAGCACCTAAGGTAGTTGAATGTTAACGGAGTGCCCACTTCTGACAGGTGTAGACAAAGGAAGGGTTGTAGAAAGAAAAAATCAGGATGTGTGTGTATAGACAGTACAGTTGGGATAGATAACGCTGTGCTTCTACAAGTGTAATCTAATAGTGAGACCCTGAACACCCTGTAGACCCTTCCCTAAAATACAAAAAAACCAATAAATAAATTAACAAATTGATAAAGAAATGTTTTGGAAATGAACTTTACATAGTGACCTTTGGCCTCCTGCATATCATCTAACTAGTATATAAAAATAGAAAGCAGTTTCATAGATTTCCTTTGCACTTTAATATTGACTGCTCTAATAATAGCTCTAATATTTTTGAAATATTACTTTGGATACACACACACACACACACATATGTAATGTCTATTCTTAAATTTCTATGCCTTGTATGCCTTTCACTTGCTTCCTCCACTTCATGTTCACCTCTCACAATGAGATGTGTCAGTTTCTCGTTACTTCGTGTCATATCACATTTTGCAGAGCTGCCATGGAAGATTTCAGCTTTTAGCATAATGCTCATCAAACGCTGCCCCTAAATATTCCTTCTAAGATTAAGATTCATTTTATGCATAGTTTTCTGAAAGTTTATAAGGAAAGGATGGTTTCCATTAATTTCTCTCACAGTGTTTTCATCATTAGAATAAAGGAAGGGTATTGGAGTGTTAACTTTGTATCAGCTATACAACTGAATTTGATTATTGAAATTTGAGGTTTTTGCTGAAGTTTTTGAGATCTCCCATGTCTTGTGCAAATAATGATAATTTAATTTCTTTCCCTCCTATCTTTATTTGTTTTATATCTTTCATTTATGTACTTGTCCTGACTAAAGTTTCCACAATTAGATTGAATAACAGTGCTGACAGTGGACATCTTTTATTTGTTTCTGACCTTACAGTGAATAAACAAATGTTCTGTAGGATTTTATCACAAAATATTCAAATAGTGAAATATTTGGGAATTAACCTAAAAAGACAGTTTTATAAAGAACTTTATATAGAGAACTACATCATTCTGAAAAAGGAGATCAAACAGGATACAGAAAATGAAAAGATATAACTTGTTCTTGGATATGAAGAACTGACAAAATGAAAATATGTATCCATCTGATCAAAATAGCAAACACATATCTCATAGAATTAGAGAAAGTAATCTTAACACTTATTTGGAACAAAAAGAAATATAGATTAGCAAAAATATTCTGGGAAACAAAAGCAAGACAGAAGGCACCACAATCACTGACTTTAAATTAGAAAACAAAGCTACTATGACAAAATCACATGGTACCAGAAAAACAAAACAGAAACATATTTGAGGATCACTAGAAGAAAATAGAAGATATAGAAACAACTTCAAACACATGCAATTATCTTATCTTTGCCAAAGGTGCCAAATACCTTCATTGGAAGGAAGATAGACTCTTTCATAAATCATACTGAAAAAACTGACTTTATGCATGCTCCATTCTAAAACTATACCTATGTCACTCATTTTATAACAAACTAAAATAAAAATTGATCAAATATCTAAATATTAGAACAAAAATGGCTGGAAGAGAGAATAGATAGTGCTCTTGGAAACAGGTTTAGATAAAGACTTTTGTTAACAAAATTCCAATTGCATAGAAAACATTACAGAGAATAACTAGGATATCATGTTATGTAAAGGCAAAGAAAATCATCAAGAGTGAAGAAAATAACCATGGAGAGGAAATAAAATGTTGCCAGCTTTTCCTCAGATAAATGACTAATGTCTAGAACACATAACAATAAAAAAGTCTCAAAATTTAAAGACCAAACACAAACTCAATCATCTGAAATGAATAGACTCTTCTCAGATAATGAATTGTAAATGGCAAATAAATGTACAAAAAAAGTTCAACATCCCTGGTAATTCAAGAGATGCAAATTAAAACAATACTGAGATTCCATCTCACCAGAAAGAACAGCTCAAGAAATCAATCAATAATAAATTTTGCAGTGGCTGTAGTGATAGGCAAAATCTCCACCATTTGCAGGGGTGTAGCCTGGTGCAAGCATTGTGAAAATCAGTGTTTATATTCATTGGATACTAATACTAGAGTTTGACCCAGCTGTCCATTTGACCCAACTGTTCTCCTTCTCAGTATCTTCCCAAAATAATTGAAAACATCATACCACAGGAATATATGTACACCCATGTTCATAGCAGTGCAGTTCATGAATCTTGACCATTGTCCAAATATAGGTCAACCAATGAATAGTTTCAAAGAGTATTTTATTTATTTATTTTAAGAGCAGATTGTTGAGGATAAGAAAGCTTCTGTCTGAAAGAAGGACAGAAGGAGGACCACAAGCTAGTTGCCCTAGAAAGCAGTCTCTTCCAGGGACTTTTATAGAATAAAACCATGCAGTGAGGTGGGTCTAAGGTGGTAAGCAGCATGGGAATTCACTTAGATGGGCATGAGGTGGGACAAAACTATGGTCAGCTAACGAGACTATGAGCACTATTGCTCAGTATGTGGCTATATTTGTTTAAAATTGATTAAATCCAGTACCAAATGAGGAAGTGAGTCACATAAGAAGTAGAGATGAATACAGTACAGGATCTCTTCCTGATGAGGATTGGGTTAGTGACTCATCTGAGCTCTTTCAAAGTGATTGATACTTATTTAGAGTATCAATCACTGATGCTCATCCTTAGGGAAGTATGTGGCTATATTTGTTTACTCTTTCGTCATGAGTTCAGTCCCAAAACTGGAGTGTCTATCCCTTCAAAAGTTGCCAAGTTACCTTATGTTCTATATTGTCTCCTTGAGGGCCAGGCCCTGTCTGACTAACTATAATATTTCTATATAATTCAGCTACCTACAACATGCTCCCCTCTGAAGAAGTAACCTGAACTTATGTGCGGGAACCATGGGCGATGAACTCTCTGGCTTCTTCAGGCCAAAAGAGGTCATAGTTGTTGAATTTCAGTCAGAGATACCCTCCAGAAGTTCTACTTAAAGGCCCTCAATAGACACCAGGCATTTTCATCTTGGGTAGGCACACAGCTTTGATCTGGAGGAGACAAAGCCAAAGAAACGATTAAACATGCATGGGTCAAATATTCACTTCAACAGGATAATTATGAATATAGTGAAAGATTTTCACCAAGTAGACAGAAATGACTTCCCATAAAAATGACAAAGATGGGGTCCAGGGAACCTTAGTATTTTACATACCATTAATTTGGTATCTAATATTTTGAACAGCTATTGACACATTAGTAGAAGTATATGAAATGAAATAACCTTTTCCTTTTACTCAGGTCCTCCAGACTTTGTCTATGGAGACACATATAAAGGCCTTAACTAAATATTCACCATACAGCCCTGGTGAGCTAAGCCCTCTCAGGGTTTCCTGCCTCATTACAAAAAAATCTTCATGTTCCTTTGGCAGGGCTGATTGCTCTCAAAAGATGTTTCCTATATCAGTCCCATCTTATGTCAGCAAATTAACCACAGGAGAAGTTTTCCTCACATGCCTTGGGCAAGGATGCCTGCAAGAGGCCTTAAAATCAAAAAGTTACATTTAGCTCAGTGGGCTCCAGCTATCTGACATGAGCTGCAGAAGTTAGGATTTGCAGGATGAATTGGTCTCAGTTGAGGTCTTTCATAGTAGAAAGGATACAGAACAGAATTACAGATAGAAAAACGAGAATAGTGATACTAGCAGCCTACAGGAAGGAAGGCCAGTCAAGAAAGAGGAAAAAAAAAAAACTGTGCTTTCTTGAATCCAGACAGAGAGAAGGGACATTTCAAGCAAAATATGTGAAAAGCTGCTAGAGACTAAAAAAAAAAAAAAAAAAAAAAAAAGAAGTGTACATAATGGAATCAGAGGAAGTTTCAGATGGAGGTGGTCATGGATCTTCTCCTCTCAGCCTGAGGGAACTGAGGCAGTTAACAAACTGCCAATATAAGAAGAAGCCTGTTAAACCTTTAATAGATGCTCATGCAGATATGTCAATAGTTACCCAGGCAGTGGCCCCACTTGCATAGTGGAAAGTACTCAGTGTTTTAAAAGTAATAAGAGTTAGTCAGTTTATTTGTGATAATACCCAATGGCCATGGAAGAAAAAGGAATTAAGCCCCACATTTAAGCGATATCTGCTAATGGACTTACAAAGACTTCTGACTAGTCCTTATAATTACAAACTTCAAAAGGTTATTACAGAGGATGTTTTGGTACAATGGATTATTATTCATCCATTAAGAAGGATACATTTGAGGCATTTTTAGCTGAATGAATACACCTTGAGTTCATACTCTTAAGTGAAAGAAATCAGACAATGCATAAGTACCACCCTGTTACTCCAGTCTGAAAAATTACGTATAGATAAGGACCAAATGTATAATATGTATTGTAAAACAGAAAAGAAACATGCTTCAAAAGGCAAGGGAAAGGGAAGTAGGGAAATTGAAGGAGGGAAACAAGGAAAGAAAAAAATAGAAAGGGAAAATTGGAAACAAACTTTTGTAAATAAGAAGGGGAAGAGAAGTTGAAGGGAAGGTAGAGGAATCAGGATGTATCACGTACGCTTATATTCCCTATGATCAACGTGAGCAATATGCATAATTAAAATGCACCATTAAACTTAATTATTTTTAAATGATGTTATATTTCACCAAAAAATCTTTAAGTATGGAATACTTTTGTACTTTGTCCAATTAAAATAATGAAAAAAAGTCAATTAAGTTCTGAATATTAAAACAAACTAAGCTTCTTTAGATAGGTCTTCTTGTTAAATTGTGTTCATTAACTTTTAAATATACTATTGAGTTTAGTTTTGATAATATTTGATTCAGATTTTATTTCTATGTTCACAGAAGTTTCTGATATGCCACTCTAGTTTTCTGTAATAACCTTGAATATATTTTCCTGTGTAATTTTCTTTCTTTGCGATTTTTTGAAGCTTTTTAAATTATAGGATTTGCTTGATTCTTATTCATAAGTTCTTGAAATATTTATTTCAGTCTCTTTTGGAGCACAAGACTTTTTTAAAAAATCATCTTCCATATTTTCTATGCTCTAAATCTAAGTTTAATATAATGTGAAAGGGAGAAAGTATTTGAAAGAATATTTTGGAACTGATCTTTTATTGCATATATTTATGGTGATGATCATTTGTAGGTGAATTTTCAGCACAATCCAGAGTAAAAATGTAACAAAAACTTTAAAAGTTGCAGAACATCTTACAAATTCATGTAGAAAATAATTGTTTTGCAATTTTAATGTATTAATAAAGTAAAAGTCAATGTTTTTTGCAGTTCCAAGTATTGAACTCAGGGTCTTGCACTTGCCAAGCAAGTGCTTATTCTACTGAGCTATCTCCCCAGCCCGACAAAATATTGCTTACTGTAGTAGAACTTTTGTGTTCAAAATGTTTCAAAGCTAAATATGTCAATAGTTGGCAACGTTCCTTCTGCTTCTATGAACAGACTTGGACTATAGGTACAAGCCGTACCCAGCCTGTTACTGTAAAACCCTCACCCTACATGATTGATTTATGGTTATGAGCATTTATGTAAAAATGCCTTTCTGTAGTAGCTCAGACCTCAGTTTAGACACAGATCTTCTGAGTCTACCAGCGTAATAAACTTGGGTCCCCCATTGCTTTGATTGGCATTTGATTTCTTTCCTGCCAGTAAAACTAAAATTGCTGTAGCATTACAAAATAAGAAGTATAAGTATAAAATGATGGGCTACTTCTCAGTTATGAATAAACATTTTAAAAATAATTTACTCTTTGTTTCATTAAACTACATGTTTTTACACTGAACTGTAATTACTTGATTTATTCTAGTTTCAATTTCATGTTGCCTGTCTTCCACATGGATATGTTTTTAAAAATATTAAACTATGAGCAGCCTACTTTTGAGAAGTCTTCAAAATCAAAAAGACTAATATAAACACATTATATCAAAATCATACTAATAATAAATAAAATTAGTGTTCCATCACTTTGTAATTTTTATTGCAGTTGTGTTTATAGTTTTATTAGAAATATGTTTTTTTTATCTCCATCCACTAGGGTAACAGATTAAACTTTCAAAGGACTATATTCAACACTTCACTTATGCCTAATTCATATAGACAGATTTTTTTCTGTCACAATTCACAAATTCCAGATGATTTGGAAATATAAACAATAAAACTCACATTTTAAGATGTAAGATGTTTTTCTTTTGTACATAATCCACCCTACCATACTCTACTGAACTTCTCTTTGTTCAGGAGTTAGGTCATTTAAAATTGCCTTTTCCCAGTTACTGCTTTCCTTTTCAACTGTTCAGCATAAGAAAAACATGACATTTGTTGAGCTCATGAACCTCAGGCAAATTAGTAGCTAATATATAACACATAAATAAGTAAACCAATTATTAGCTATTTTATGTTAGTTATGAAAAGTGTCAGATATATTTGAAATGACAGTATCTAAAATTTCATTCCAACTATGGTAAAAATCATGTAGAGGTAGTTGGTACACATTCCTTGTTTATGTTCCTAAATAACTGTTAAAACATCCTTCTTTGGATAACGTCTTAAAAATAATACATTATTATTTTCTTATTTTTACAAACTAATATCAAAATATTATTTTATGTATAATATTACTGGAAATATTACTGGAAAACAGATTATAAATATCATTCACTGGTGGCCTATGATGGTCTCTTACATATTTTTAAAATAATAAGAAGTATTGTTTAGGCATATAACAATATGTATGCATGTATATGTAAATGTATATATGTATGTTAAGAAGTAAAAGAAACAATACATTGTAAAAAACAACAACAACAACAGAAAAACAAACAGGGAACATTTCCATATATGTAGAATAGACCATCTTTTTTCAGAATCTCAAAATTTGGCTCCAGATATTATTTTTTTAATATATTTAGTACCACGTCCGCAGGGTCTTACTACACAGATTGGACTCATAATGATAGGCTATTTTCAGCCTCCTAAATTCAGGGATTACAGGTTCCCACTACCATGCCCATTCTCAATGAGTGTCTCAGTGTGCCCCAGGGCAGGGCCAGTGCCATACACTGGGGATCAAACCCTGGTCCTTGCGTCTACCTAAGGAGGCACTTTAATCTGCTGAACTATCTGGCTGGATCTTCCACATATTATTATTATCATATGTCCATACTTATCCTCTCCAGATTCATTTTTCATTTTTATTGCATTTAAAAAGTAATAAACTGTATTTTAAAAACTAATAACAATGAATACTAGCTTATTTGTATTTTCTGTTCCTACCAGTGTATTTTCATATTGAACCTTTTGTTTCATTTTTCACAAAATTATTTACATGGCAATTTTTGTCCTTCAATAGATGGCTAGAGGACACGATCCCTTCTTACAATAGAAACATTTTTAAACTATCCTGAATAGCAGTTATCATAAAAGTAAATTTTACAAATTATCCAGTAACACAAAATACAATTCTAATAAAGAATTTCAAACAGCAATTATAGCACAGAAATTAAGTCTTTTCTAAACTAGAAGCACAAGTCAGAACAGAAGCAACAAGTGTATAGATATGATAGGCTATTTCAGTATCTAAAATTTAGAGACAGTAAACAATTTTATAGATTCAACTCTCAACACAAAGTAAGTCTGAATTAAATGATGGCTATGAAGAAAAAGCCAGAATTGAGGGCAGTGTAAAACTGCAGCTAGATAATTGAGTAGAAATCTGTGTAGCTTTTTTATATCTTCATCCAAGAAAACAAACATCCATATAATGGTTATGTAAAATTGAATAAAGTAATTTTCTATGATGATCTTGCAATTGATGGTAGTTTAACTGGGGTGATGGAGTTAGACATTCTACATTTTATTGAAAGCAAAATTAGTTTATTCTAAAACAACACATCCATAAATACAAGCCCAAACTACATTTTTGTTTATAAATCATTTTTCTACATTTGAATGAGTCATAACTCTCTGAAAGACATCATAAAAGAAAGAACATTTCTATATCATTCTAGGTTCAAATTTCAATATTTCAGACTTGTCACTTATTTAATATAATAACAATATTTTAATATGGATAATATACTAGCTATAGATTGTCTCAAATATCAGCCAGGCCTGTTATCATTTGAAAATTCTGCTGGAACCCTGGATTTGTTTCTCACTAAGGTGTTGGCTCTGCTTCTGATTCAGTCTCTTTGTCTTCAAATAAAGTCCTCAGGGTTTTTGTTTTTCCACTTGTGTATTGGGTCTCACTATGCAGATTGGACTAAGTCCTCAGTTTCTTGCTATCAAGAGGTCTTTTGATATTTATCTGACCGGGGAACTGACTGAGTCCAGAGTGCATTTACTCAGAAAGTGATAGGTGACAGAGCCTTAAGGTCTTTTATGACTTTTCTGGAACACATTTTGTTGGTCTCCACTGGTCACATAGCATTACCTCATATATTTTGTTATATAAATAAGCAAATGAAGAAGTCTAGCACACAATCAAGGGAGTGGGAATTACCTTATAGTTTCTAAGGAGGAAGTATGAAAAGAGAAGAGGACTTATTTTACAATTATGACAAGAGAAGAATTTAGTGAAATTGTATCATGCAAGAAATAGATTCAGTACTTACATGCAGCTAATGAGAGCCAGAATGGATTTGCTTGAGTGATTACATATGGTTATGGGACTACTTTTAAGAGGTTTACTAATGACTAATCTCTTGTTTTATTTCACAGTAATATTCAATAAGTCTCAAAGATTAGTTATTTAGAAAATAAAATGTTGAGATGTAAAATAGTAATTGATTTCAGTACTCAAAAAATCAAAAGATCTTTGCTACCAAAATGGACATCTAGCATGAAAGTTTGATCATTGATGTATAACAGAAGTCCTTATGGTATGTTCCTTAAGTTAGTCCATAGAATCTAAGTAGTTCAGTAGAAATATATGGAATTCAACCTTTCATGTGAAAATGCAATTAGTTTTAAGTGGATTCTTAATAGATTCAAGTGAGGAGATGCCTACCCCTAATAGGCCTCTTGTCCAGGTCATAACAAATATATTTTCTTAGAGTTCTGCAATGAAATATGATTAAATTACATAGCTAGGAAATTAAAACAGTCATAATCTAGAAAGTTCATATATATACACGTAGAATGATTCTTAGAGTTAGACTTACTCTGGAAATAGTGGGTAAGAGGCCAAAAACTTGAAACATTTTACAAAAAGGAGGGGAAAGGGCCACTTGTATTTGATTATGCTATGAGAAATTTGCATTCTAAAATCTACCTTCTTTGATTGCTGCATCAAAACAAGTTAATAATAACTCATCAAAAAAAAAAAAAAAAAGACAAATTGAGGGGCTGGGCAGATAGCTCAGTAGAATAAAAACTTGCCTGGCAAGCACAAGGGCCTGTGTTCAATCACCAGTACCATCAAAAAATAAATAAATAAATAAATAAGAATAAGAGAAATTGAAAACATGTCTAGAAAATATATCAAGAGAAGTGTTTGTTTAGAAAACTGAATGAAAAACGTCTGTGGTTATTTTCATTGTCAGGAAGATTGCTGAGGTTAAATTTCCACAGACCAGGATTTGAGGTAGAGGACAGTGTCTCAGTTCATGTCCTGTGCACACACTCAAATAAGAGAAGCTAGAAAGGTGATATGGTTTAAACAAGGTAATAGATTTGCAGATGAACACACTGCATTAGACCATAATCTACTGCTGTGATAATCAAGTATGTTTCATATACCAAAGGATTCATAGCATCCTCTTGATATGAGCAATGGCTCCTATCCACAACCCCTGGTTAAGTTGAATTTAAAAAAATTTTCCACAAATATTGTGATTCCAGTGTTGTTTCTGCTAAATCTTTCAACATATCTAAGATAATTTAAGTGCTTAACATTTGCCATGAATTTGAATTGTGAGAAATCATTAAAAGAAACTGACTCTAAATTTTCTAATCAAGCTCACACATACTTTAGGATAGTTATTCACTGTAGAGTAACCTTCTTGGGTGTTTCTTATGTTGTCATTTTAATGAAAGCCTTAAAAACTGATAAAAGCTTATTTTCAACCATAATTTATGCTTTTAATTTCATTTGAACCTGGCTACACCTTCAGTAATGGTTCATACTTTGTATCAAGTTGAGAACTGAGAAATTAAAAACCTTAACCAAGCGACTCAGCAGGGGCCAGGATCAACATTTTGTAAACATCTTGAGCCTGCTTACAGTATAAGGGAGAAGAGCTTTGCTTCCCCCCATTTTGCTCTTGTTGTTTGCTTTCTTCTGTCACCTGGAACTGTTACCCCTGTGCTGTGCCGCCCTGTCTTGCAGACCGCCGATCATGAACTGAAACCTCCACAAACTATGAGCTAAACTGATCTTTCATTCCTTAAATTTGGGTGTTGACCATTTTGTCTCAGCAAGAAGCAAAAAGTATCCAAGATACCTTCCATAAGTGTCTGGGAGTATAAGGAGTCTTCTAATACTCAAAATGAGAAAAGCATTGGTAATTTTAGTTTTTGCCATTTTAGGAGTTACATTGCCTTGTTAGGGGAATTCTAGCTTTCTTTCTTCAAAAATCATGTCCTTGTAATAAATTTACACTTTGTGTGATACAATTATCCAACCTGGTTTATACTCAAGTAATAGGCTTCTCACCTTAGCTCTGTAAACAAAGGCCCTTCCTAGGAAACCACAGAGCATGAAGTATCTTTTGCTGTTTGTCTTGTCTTACCAGCATTCATTCTGTATGGGTTTCGACTGTTTCATATATTTGAGGACACAAATTTTCTTCATAAGCATTACAGATAGTTCAAATTATTGAAAAAGCAACCAATCAAGGTATGTAAAATACATGTTTTATTCAGTTATGGATGAAACCATACTATCCTTTACAAATTTTATTTTAAAAATAACATTTGCTTCATATTATATACTTGAAGTATAGTGTAAATAATATGCATATGTGCAGTTACATGGGCCTGAGTACACACAAAAGCACACAATTTAAGCACCATCATCTGTATTTGACTATTAAAAAATGCAAAGGATACAAGAAGACACGAAAGAAATGTTTCCTTCCAATTGTACAGGTAAATCATTCAATATTATTAAAGAAGAAATGTGTAGGTGTTTGTAATGCAGACCCAATGTTACAGAAAAAAGAAAAATCTGCTCTTGCATAGTTCTGAAATCACAAAGTCAGTTTCATTGCTTAGGTACTTGAGTCTCATGCACTTCGTTTCATTAATGCTAAGGGAAGTGTACAGTTCCTTCCTCAGCGAGAAAGAGAAGCAGGTGTAAACCGAGAAATCCATTATTACCAGGCATGCAAGGTTGTCCGAAAGAGAAGCCAACACCCTCGAGGTGGAGACAGAGGTTGCAAGTTTTATGGGATTGGGCTAGGGGCCAAGCATACATTGACAACTTGAGCTGAATGGGGAAGGCTTGGCACGTGAAAATCCCAAAAGAAAGTCCCTGGTTAACTCAGGGAGAGGAAACGGAAGACAATCAAGGAGCAGTTTCTCATCATTGATTCTGAGATTCCTAGTGTGGTGCTAACTCAGAACCATGAACCAAGTGACCACTGCGTGGGCGTGGAGATACATCAGAAAGCACTGTACTGTCTTTATTAGCTGAATATTCATCTATCTATACATATGTCGAGCCATTCCCTCTCCTTTTCTCTCCACCCATCCATCCATGTTCCATACAGCTGTCCATCTGCATCTGTATAATCTATCCATTTAAACATTAAATGGAACTTGGGGCCTAGGAGTTGGCTCAGTACAATAAGTGCTTCCTTGGCAAACACAAGGACTTGAGTTCAATCCCCAGTTGCACCAAAAAAAAAAAAAAAAAAAAAAAAAAAAGACATTAAGCATTTATATTCAGAAAAACTAAAAGTGATTTTTTCTTCACCCTAAAAGTACAAATATAAATCTCATCAATAATTCATCACTATATAAATCTAGAATCTGTAGTTGATATTCAATACTACTCAAAATATTTTACTTTCTGATTCAACATTTTAACATACATAAAATTTATTTTATTTTATTTTTAGGACAGAGTGTACAGGGTCCCACTATGTAGGTTGGACTCATAGTGACCCTGCTGCCTACAATCTCCCAAGTGCTGGGATTATGGTCACACACCATAAATCCAAGTCTCAATTGCCCTCTCAGTTGCTCCAGGGGCAGGGTCAGCATAGCAGGCCTGGGGATCTCCCAGAACCTGTGTCTGCCTAAGCAGGTGCTTTAATCTTCTGGGCTATTTGGCTGGCTGCTAAATTTAAAGTATCTTACTAGTAATATGTGGGATTCACATTACGGATGAGTTTAGTGAGAAAATTGGTAAAATTTGTAAATGTATTTGTGAACTAGGGGGAAAAGTACAAGTCATACTCACAGTCATTTGGGTAACTCTTAATCGACCTTTATGTCTATAAGTTCCCTCAAATGTTGTGGAGTTCATGTGCTGTGAACTGTCTGACCCTCTCTTACACATCCCAATTTGGGATGTGTCAGTACTGGGTAACATGCCTGTGGATTTCCTGGGTTCATGTTTCCAGCCTCGCTTTGAAACCAGCAATTTAGGTACCCCTTAGAGTCATGATCAGTCAGTGCAGTTAATACTGTATCCTGATTTGCCTGTTATTTATTAGGACACAGAGCCTAAATGGAAACAATTTGTAGCCTTTAGCAGATGCATTTTTCTTTTGCGTGAACAAAGGACCAGGATCTATATGTTTAGAAAACCAGGATTTACAAGCAAGTTCTTAAGCACAATCATAAGAGATAAACTCTTCCCAGTATGTAGGAGAATTATAGAGATGAAAAGGAGGAAATACCAAAGGTTTTTTAATTCAGAGCACAGTAAATATTTTGCCAAGCAGCAAGAAATCTTGCCTGTTTTGTCTCCTTTTTGTTTAATGAGTTATATGAAGGTGACTCCATGAAAAAGCATCATCCTCTGATGGAATATGAATATTGTAGTGCATGTCTATATTTTGATCCAACAAAATGTTGTATGAAATACCATGCAAATATAAACAGCTTACCAAACACAATAAATAGTTGTGAAGAAAGAAGCCAGAAAGAATTGTAATAATGTCCAAATCTAGATAGCTTTTTTCAATAAAAACAAGTTGCTTCATTCACTATGGGGAAATAACCAATACAGTAAAGTTAGTACTGGATAAAATCCATCTTCATTCTGTTAGTTTCTACTACACTAATAGTGGAATCTATGAGTAAAACAATCATATAGTGGGATACCATTTGTTTTTCAGTTTACTCATTGATCGACTATTAGGAGAATATTTAGACTTATATGAAAAGAAATCTTGAATTTCAGTGTTTAAAATGTATAGTTGAAAACTTAGTGAGAATTTGTGTAAAAGAAAATCTTCTCACACTCAGTGAATTGTACATGTATCATTTTCTCTAATCTTCCTATAGCAAAATCTTTGGTTTTGCCCTTTATGTATTTAATTGTTCAGACAAATCATTAGTTATTACTACAAATGAATTTTAATATGTAATTATTTTCTATCCAATAGAGCATAAATTCTTAAATGCTATGCATTGTGTTGATTTCACCCTTGTATAAGAAATTAATTAAAGTCAACTAATCAAAAATGTATCAAGCCAGAAGTAATTATCTCATGAACAACAAAAAATATATTTTTAACTAAACACATTTCCTTTCAGACTGTAAAATTGTATGCTGGCATGTCATGGACTCTAGTGGTATCTTATTTCTTGCACTTTGGGTAGAAGTTGGCTTCTGCTTCTCTATTATGTCCTCAGAGTAGCAGCAGACCTTTCACAGCATAATTACCCTTTCCCAGCATCTAACATTACATGGGGAATTCACTTCCAACCTTTATTCTACAAGGTACCTCTAGATTTATATCCTGAACCCAAACATTCAGATTTATTGACACCAAATACTTAGGATATTTTTTTTTAATGAATATGTGTTTCACTACAGCCTTGGCTACTAGGCATTGTGAATTTGTAGACATTTTAAATAAACAAGAATTTAGGTTATTTTAAAAATAAATTTTTTTTTCTGTTTTGAAACTATGATTAATACATATATAATTGTTATTCTAGTTTCTTCAGAAATTTGAACATAAATCATCTTTCTATCATGGTTCTAACTATTTTTACTTTCTTCTGTTATTTATTTTAGATATGTTACTTTTAATTTAAGCTCTTTCAACTCCAATGAGAAGACACTAATTCTAAAAAAGGCAACATTCCACAAAGCATGGTAGAGCCTTCCTTCACACGTAAGTCTCTGCAAACTTGGCTTCGTGAGCCAGCCACACTTTTAATAAAAACATGGAAACATGTTGAATAACTTTTATGACTACTTAATTGATGATAACTTTGTGTCTTCATTTAACTATTCCTGGAATTTCATGGGATTCACTTTCTGTTGTATGCCTGTAAAAATTTATGGAAGAGATTCACATTTGAGTCAGTAGACTGAGTAAAGTACATCCACATGCATTCATTTAGTTATGCATATTTTAATCAGTTTCTGACTATACTGAAAAAGAGTAGGAAAAAAAGATAAACTGTGCTTCTTGCTAAATTGCTTGAGCTGAGACCTTCATCAGAATGGGATTTAGAGCATCCTAGCTCCTCAGTCTCAGCTCTGTGGGATGTTCTTCATTCTTTCTGCTTATGTGGAGAAAGCAGCCTAGTATACAGTAGAAAAGGTGAATTTATAGAAAACAACCAAAAACACTCAAATATTTGCATCTGTATGCTTATGTGTATATACAATTATTTCTCTATATAATTCATCTAACTCATATATGCACACACCCAGAAAGTGAATTTTTTCAAAAGTTAGACATTTATCTAACCTAATATTCTTATCTGCACATGAAGATGATATAATAAATTAAATACATAAAGAAGGAAATTTAAATTATATTAAGTTAATCTTCTCTGTTCTCCATAATGTAAGTAAAATACCGAAATCATGAAACAATTGCACATGCCTGTAATCCCAGCTCTTGGGAGGCTGAGGCAGGAGAATTATTACAAGTTCAAGATCATTCTGCCACAAAGTGAACTCAAGGCCAGTATGAACTGCATTGCAAGACCTTGTATCAAAAAGAAAGAAAAAGAAAATATCATCAAGTGTTAAATATGAAGTTAATTAGCATATAAGTACAAAATAATATTTTTAACTATGGTTTAGTCATTGCATAAGTTAACAGGTAATAATAAAATAAAATGTTCAATGCATATTTAATTGTGTGGGAATGTACAGGGCTGTTTTTTTTTTTTTTTTTTTTTTTTTGGTGGTACCAGGGATCAAACTCAGGACCTTGTGCTTGCCAGGCAGGCAATTATGATGTTGAGATGTCTTCCTAGCCCTAGTAGGGAAAAGTTATTAACACTATAATATTAACTCTAATAAAAGTTAAAAATAATATAAAACATGGAATATTGTACACACACTTTTTTAAAACATTAAAATTTGCTTTTTGCATTGAACAGTGAAGACTGAGTTGTTTTATATTTTTCTTCCATAATATGCCTGTAAGACCATCAGTATAAAATAATTGGAAGAATATATATTGACTAAATTTTTTAGTTTATATGTATGAAGTACATTTATTCTTTTATGTATGACAATGTATGACAATGTAATAATTCACAATGTACAGTTTTCTCTAAAATTGAGATTATTTTTGTTCACAAAAAAACTGTAGCAGATAGTATGCTCTGACACTCAATAATATTCTAAAGGGAAAAGTTGGTAATGGATGCACAATTTTTATCATGGACAAATGGCTAATGGAGAAGTGGTAGAGTATTTCAACATCTCTTCTTCAGTTTTTCCTACGGAAAATTTGGGTACTGGGAATCATTTTGATTGTTTTTTGAGTATCTTGCAAAAAATGGGACTAAGTTTCAGTGAATCAGAATCCCTAGATTCAGATTGTGTATGTGTGTATGTGTGTGGGTTCTAGGAATCAAACTCGGGACCTGTGCACCTGAGTTAAATCCCTAGCCTGCTACTTCAGATTTGAAGGTAGACTTGTCTTCCATTTTTCAGAGATAAGCTACACAGTCTGTTTCTCTCTATGGAAAAAGGGCTGTTCATCTGATGCTCACCTGTCTGGTGGATTGTAGAGAAGGCCTGATGAATGTGAACTTTCTGCTTCTCCTTCCCCTTCCAGTTTAGAAGTTCAAGTTTCCAGCCTTGTATTTAATTTCATTTTGTTCTTCTGAGACAGGGTCTCTCTGTGACTTTCAGGCTAGCCTTGGACTGTTTATGTAATCCAGGCTGGCCTAAAACTCTCAGTAATCTTTCCTCAGCCTTAAGAGTCTGTCAGGACAGGCATGCACCACTGCACGTGGCTAGGAGACTTGTATTTTCTTCAGAAAGATCCCTACTTTGATTCCTTACTTTAATTTCACAGAGGAAACTCTTAACAGTAGTAATTAAAGCAAAATTATCAGCTAGATAATATTTTTCTTTCAAAACAACATAAATGTGCTGTGAATTAAGGAATTAAGGCAAAAAATAACAAGTATCCTTTGTAATGATTTTAGGAGTAATTGGGTAAAACTAACAATGGTGCTGTGTACAGATTCTAATATTGCCTTAACAATGTATTACTTGTCATATTTTTGTTTACTTCTTACGTTTTAATTAAGTTGCCAACAGTTGCATATATTTCTTCTGTAAATTTCTGTTCAGCCTTCAGGTATAGAAGACCAAATGAGTGTGGCAGCAAGCTCAGTGCAGAGCGAATCTTGCATAGAGTCAGCTGAGCTGAGACGGACGGAAGGGATCATGGCCTGGGAAGCCGGCACAGGCAGAGAAGGTCAGCGCAGCGAGGAGGCGAAGCATAAAGCCAGCAGCGTGCGCTGGCCACAGGCAGTGAGAAATGAGGGAGCAGTGACCTACGCTGCACAGCACTTTTGTGATGGCTTCCTTCTTGATTTAAATTAAAACATGAAAAGGGTCGCTTTTAAAGGGGCTAATTGTAAATTTTTTCTATCGACTTCTTTTCCTTGTTGATAATTTCTACCACAAATTCCTACAGAATGGTTCTTTCCAAGCAATTATAAAGCTTGTTGTCATGACCTGGCCTTTGAATCTAGTTTCCTCCAGAAAGGTGTACTGTACAACATTGCATGACAGAGGAACTAAGGCAATTATTCCCTAAGCATACAGATTTCAGGACTTCCTCCAAGGATAAAGAATATTGATGGTTGTTCAGAAAGATTTCAGCTTCTCTTCTATGCCATTTGTTAAAGCTGTATTTCTTCTTGTGGTGAGTAAATTTCTGAGTAGAATTTAGATTTCATCTCCTAAAATTGCAGCTATTAATTTAGTATCAGTAAACTATTGTTCAACTTCAGTCAGGTAAGTTCTCTACATTTAAGCAATCAAACCAATCTATAATTGAATGAGATAATGTACTAGAACAATTATTTTCTTTGTCTAAAAATGCTAAAAATTAAACATAACTCATTTCAGGAACCTTGAGTCAAAGTGTTCTTAATTCCTACAACAACAGAAAATTTGGTGTAAGTTCCTTCTTAGCTTTGAAAAAAAAGAAAAAGAATTGTAAAGAGGTGGACAGGAAATGCCACATTATTTGGCCTAATGAAAGAAGAAAAAAAAGAATAATGAAAACCTATACTAACTAGAAACAAAGACTAGCATAAGAATAATATATACAAGGTGGCAGAGAAAAGGAAACAAAAACATTTGCTCCTGTTATTAATGGCCACCACCAATTTGGTGGTAGCCACAACCTTGATTCCAGTTTTATTTGATGCTGACTCATTCCAGTTCTTAGAAATCTGAGTTCAGTGGCTCAGTACAAAATGACTAACTTAATTCTCAAACCCCCTTTTGCTGGCTTTGCGAACTCCTCTTCCTCCATCAGGCCTCTCTGAGTTTTCCTCAGCCACTCCTTTAATTCTCTCACTGCTCATGACCTCTGGGTATTGGAGTCCTGAGTTTCCATTTGAAATCAGTGCAGTTGCATCTCCTAACTTTGTATCTCCAGCTTTAACACTGCAAAACTTGCTCAGAGAAAACAGTTTAATTGTCATGAACACATCCTTCGTACCTCCAGTGTGCACATGATCATAATCACCGTTTCCACTCAGGTACTCAGTAGTTCTCTCCTGAAACACGCTTTCTACAGTTCATTTGATTGAAGTTGTTTTTCAGTGTTAAAAATCTTTAACAAACAGTTCAATCTTTCCTCCAATTCTGTTTTAATCACTTGATATGTCTTCATGACTTCAATAAAATGTCAAATTTCTATATAAATGTTGGCTTTTTAAAATCTGATTTACCATTATTTTTCTCCTCTTTCACATTTTTTCTCACTCATATTTTGTCAGACATTACAGTTGTTTGAAAAAATTACTAGTATTCTTCATACAATTAGGAAAATAATTTCTTCTGAAATTCCACATGGTAGTTCTTATAACTATTGATGTTTGCCAATGTATAATTTTAAGAATAAAATTAAATTAAATGTTGCATTTTGGATCTACTTAGTGATTCATGCACTAATGGTTCAGCACACTTAGGAGACAATCATGGGCTTTAGGGTACTTGAGTAAATGTGTGTGTCTCTGTTAAAATGGATTACAGATGTTTTAAAATTTTATTAGAAACTGAAGGGAAGAAGAATCACGACCTCTAATTGAAGATTAATTCTGGTTCTAGTTATTAATATTCTAAAATACACTGAAGATGAAAGACAACACCTCAGTGGAAAAGGAATTTCAGTGTAATCTGCAAACTATTAATGTCAGTATATTTTATAGTGCTTCAGAAAAATTCAAATGCAATATATCTGGTCAAATAATTCTATCTTAAGAAAGTCCCTATTCACCTACTGTTTTTCTGATTAGAATATCTATTATTACACAGTATAGGTTCTACATGAAAATATGCTTTAGCTTGTAACTCAACCTACATTTTGGTTCCAAGATTTGGTAATGAAATTAAAGAAACTTATTCAGAAGCACACAGGAAACATGACTTTTTAAATTTTCAAATGCATTTCAATATTTGCCTTTTATATGAAAATGAAATACAATTAACTGCATAAAAAGTATGATAATGTACACTTAAATGAAAATATGGGCTTCCATCAGACATACACATTGGCATTTTTATAGTCTGAGCTTTAATCTACTTAGACTTTACGGTTTAAATTATCCATAATTTTTTTCTTTAATATTTTTATATTCAACTATTTATGTAAATAAATTTAAAGATCTTGGCTACCTTTTTCTTCTTTCACATTAATATCCAAGTGGAAATAAATCTGTCCTCTCATGTTCTTGAGGAAGGAAAAATCGGGAAATTTCACTCATCCTGTTCAAAGAACCCACACTTCCTAGCAAAAGTTTCATTTGTTCTTTTTCTTTTCTTTTTTGATTTTTCCCAATGTTATCTCCCAAGAATTCATGGTAGGCAAGTACTACCTATCAGTAACAAGAAGTCTTCCAAGGAGTATCTCCCAGTACATTGTGTATACAATGTAAAGAGTAAATTTGCAGGACCCATAATTTTAAAAATCTCTATTTGAAGAATTGCGTGCTTTGAAATAGTAAATTTGTTGTGAATCATGGCATGGCATGTGTACAGCAGATAAATGCAGGAATGGTTCTGTATTTCAAGAAAATAAGTTAGGTCAGAATTTCAAGATTATATACACAGTCAAGCTGGAAAATGTTTTGATTAAACCACTGTGAGTTTTTGTCTTCATATCTGATAAATATTATAAAAGTAATTTGCATTTTAAAAATAATTAGAAAATTAAAATACATTATTTTTCAGTATTGTTTTAAAATGTGATTTTTGTCACTGAGGATAAATATTAAGCAATTATTGACTCAGTTATATTAAAACAAGTCAAGTACTCAATATACATGTTATTTAAAGAATAAAAAGCTGAATGTCATAATAAAAGCTGAGTTTATTAAAATGTGTA
>PVKA01031361.1:0-26335 GCA_004027165.1 Ctenomys sociabilis | reverse complement strand
GCAACATCATGAAACTCAGTTGAGCTCCAAATTTTCTGAACAAGGAGATTATGGAGCCACAGAGGAAAGAGATTGAAGTTCTATAGTGTGCCTGGGGAGAGTCACATGGAGAGAAAACTTTCTCTCAAGCTCTCACAGAGAGCAAACTGGTCAAGCATTGGCCGTGACTCATCCACATGGATGACACAGACAAAGGATCTACAGAATAATGTACAGGACTGCAAGATAAACCCTGAAGGGACTTCACTGACCTCATAAGAAACACAAAGTACATGTGTTGGTATATAAGTCTTGCTCTATCTAGGTCTTAACCATCTAGCAGAAAAGTATAAAAATGAAGTATTCATCGCGGGGCCATAATATTAAGCTGAGCTGTAAATGGCTATGGTTGACCACTTTTTTGAATAACTCACTATTGTTGTAGAATGCTGGACTGTGTTGGATTGTGTTGTTGAGTTCAAGCACCTAAGTTAGTTGAATGACAATGGAGTGCCCATCTCTGACAGGTGTAGACAAAGGAAGGGGTATAGAAAGGAAAAATCATGATGTGTGTGTATAGACAGTACAGTTGGGATAGATAACGCTGTGCTTCTACATAATTCTATGATAGGCAAGATTTGCACTAATGGTGGCTGGACAGGATATTATGTCAGCTTCTAGTACTATGGACAACCACTAGGAAAATAACAAGGTGGAAAGTATTAATTATTGAATCTTTGATGTAATTCAGGTATAAAAAATAAGATTCGCAAACAGCTACACTCTATTTAATGATAAGAGACATACGGTATAATAATGTCTGTAAGTATAATATCATGTATGCACCTTATATGATACCAAAACATTATGAAAACAGTTTGCAATGTATTGATTTGTCAGATCCATCTTGTCAAGGTATCTAAAAACTGTCTCATTGATATTTGTACTTCAATAAAACAAAAATTAAAAAATAAAAATAAAAATAAAAAAGAAATAAAAAAAAATCTCTGAGTAATGAGCCCCTCTCCAGAAATTCAGCCTGGTCCAGTTTTACATTCCTTACACCATTATCCCTCAGCCTTAGAATCCATGCCCATACTTATTCCCCAGATTTTTGCTTGTACAAATTAGAAAATTCAAGTTCTTAGGAATGTAACATACTTCTTCATGAGTCATGCTACGCACCTCACCTTTAGGAGCTTCTTGAGATTTGAGCCTGGTTTAGACCTAGATGCAAAAATTGGTGATGAGGACAGAATGTTGACATTGTCTTGCTTGATAATTGCATCGGGAAAGATCATGCTGTTTCCATAGGCAACACAGGATTAGTTTCCTCATGCAGAGGTGAAAGGTCAGCTCCACAGGGAATGGGAACGGGATGTCTCTGCCACTGACAGTGAGGAAGTCTCATCCTGTGGCAAAATAATCTCGTCAGACTTTAGTAGTTCAGTGTTCCTATTCTCATTGTGTTCCTCTCAACCATCTCCATCTCAATTTATGGGATCCCATTCTTTTTCAATTAGTGCTCTCACTTTAACTACAGATACCCTTTGAGGCTATGCATTAAACTTGCACTGTAATTCAGCCACTCACAGTATGAGGGCTTGTGTTTAGCCCTATGGCTAAAGGAGAAAAGAGTTTCCTTCAGAACACACTTAGAAGCCTTTAGATGGTTTAAGCATGTCTGAAGCTCAGAATTTGAATCTCTGAGCTTGTTATTTTCCTTTAGTAGTTTGTCTAGAGATGCTGAGAGAAATCAGCTAGCATAATTATATATCCTACTTTCCAAGTATATTCAAAATACTTTAAATAAAGAAACTAAATTCTGTACATTTCACAAATAGCAAATTCAGATAATTAAATGAATCTATTCTGCATACTACTTTAAACTTTTCACTCCATAGACTATCAGTAGTATTCTCTATAAGGAGACTACAGCAATGTTAAATCTCATCATATTAAAGAGTAGGAGCCATTAAGTCAATTAGATAAATTCATCCTTATAATTCTATTTTCTATAACTATTCTCTATACCAACATCTGTGTTAATTAGGGTCTGCTAGAGAAACAAAATCAATAGCACATATATGTTTAATTATACAAAATAATTTATTAGGTAGGCTTATAGGATCAGAGACCAGAGAATCCACTATGGCTATGGGTACATGTAGCCACTCAGTCCAAGAAGACGGAAGCTGCAGAAGACACTCAGATGCAGCCCAAGTCCATGGTTGAAAGCCAAGAAGCTCGTTGTGAGATGCATGTATGAAACGTCACTGAAGAAGCTGGAGGCCTACAAATATATTCTCAAAGGGAATAGCAAGAAAGAATAAACCTGCTCAGGACTACTGAACTCTTCAAAATCAGCACATTTGGGGCCAGGGATTTGGCTCAGTGGTAGAATGCTTGCCTAGCAAGCTAGAAGCCCTTAGCACCAAAAACCTTCGGTCCTCGGCACCAAAACCAAAACATAAACCTCGTCCCAAATCAGCACATTTGCTTTTCCTTTTTTATTCCACTCAGGCTACAGGTCTATAGCTGGTGTCACCCACCACCATGATGGGTCTTCCTCTTTCAGTTTGCTAGTCTACATGTTGGTCACCCACAGATACACTCAGAGCTGTGCTACACTAATATATTGAGTGTTTCTTAATCTATGCTGATTGACATGTCATGATTAACAGTCATGGGAATATTCTGATCCCTTTCTCCTCTAACTTAAAAACCCTAATTAGAGTGCAAGAACTTCTAGATTGCAACTTTCTCAGTTATGGCATCTCAGTCAGCTAGAAGCCATGAGTATTTCCAGTAAAAACAGAACATTCTTGTGTCCTGCAAAGAGAATGTAGCATCAAGAAGAGCTAAATCTTTATATTAAACTACTGAAATCTAGGAGTTGTTACTACAACATAACTTTCTCTATCCAAAGAAGAGCCACCTTGCAGAGGAGGGAACTCATTGTTGGCTTGCACTAGGGTAAGGGTCAAAAATTATTGGTTTTGAATACAGTTTGTGGTTCAGATTAAAAATCCTGTTTTTATTCAATAGCTGTTGAATATTTATCAGGGTTTACATGTCAAATTACATGCAAATAGTCCAATAAAGTACTACATACCTAGAATCCCAGAACTCTAGAAGGTTGAGGCACGAGGATGATAAGTTTGGGTATAGCCCAAACAACTTAACAACTTAACAAGACTGTCTCAAAAAAAAAAAATTAAAAGACTTAAAGTACTAGAGATGTATCTCAACTCAAAGGTCCAATGTTTAGGAGCAGCTGAATGTCACATGTGCAAACAGCGCCACAGAATATCCTGGATACTAGAAGCTACATCTTCCTACTCGCCCAGAATCTCCACATGCGGAGATTTCACAAAATTTCAGATTTAAATCCAATTGAAAAAAACAAGAGTTTTCTGGGTCTCAGTGCCTACAAAAGCACATGCACAGATGACTTGTATGAAAAGTGGATACCAGCAAAGCAATAGTCAAACAGTGTGAATCATGTCCACCTCTTTGGTGGGTGGGAACAAGCACATGGCAGCTGTGTCGCCCCATGGACTACCTTATTCCTTATCTGTCCATCTGACCACTGATGCCTCCACTCCTTATTTCATACTGCCCCCTAAAGATGCGTAAACCACTGTCCTAATTTCATATCAACACACTATCTTGAAAACAATTGTAAGAAGCCACTAGACATGTGCTGTCCACCTTCTTAAACCTCCCCTTTAGCTACTCCCTTGCCTCCAAACACATTCATGCAAATCTTAGCATCTAAGCGAGCAAATCTAACAAGGCCCAGATTTAATATTCCAGAATTCTGAAACCAGAGTATCTGAATGCTAGAAAATGTCAAACAAATAAGCTGCATCTAAGTAATTTAATATTAGCAAGGCTGACATCCTTGTACCCAAAGGAGAAAGATGGCTTTTTGGTGCTTCCTCCTCATCCCTGTTCCATGCATGGGCACTTGCTCCAGGAAAAGCAGACTGGGAAACTCTGGCATATTCTGTTTCCACGCAGCCTGCCACCTCCACAGGCACTGCTTCCAATCAGAGTGGGAGCAAATGGAAACATAAAGTCCTTCCTCAGAGATGAAGAGGTTCCATTTTCAGAGAAATAGATCAGGGTGAGAAAGGAATAGCAAAAAATCAGCCATCTGTCCCCAAGGCAGAGTTAACAAAATCAGTTAAAGCCACCATTTCAAGGTTAAGGCAGAAGACAAACAGACAGAATGCTATAAATACAGTGTCCCTTTGGGCACCAAGGCATGGATCATAGCAAGCCCAGAGCTAAGTGGGATGTAAGGTTGGTGTCATCACTGTCAGGCCTGATGGATTGACAGACAAACAAATATGAAATGCAGGCCTTGCAGCCAAGCCCTGCCCTGGGTAAAATCCCATTAAAACACACATCAAAGATCTCATGGCAGGGACAAAAAGTAAAATAAAGAGCTCAAAAAGAATGGCCACAGCCTGATTCACTAAAGCAGAGGAGTTTGTATCAGTCAAGAATTATTCCTTGCTGCTCACTGGATGCCAGGTCTTCAGCAACACTGCAGGTTCACCCTGAAGGGCTGTGAGGGTCTCCGAACTGTCTTGCTCCACAACCTCAGGAGGCATGCACGAGATCATACCTTACTATAGCAAGAACCATCTCAATGCCGACTCACTTGCTAGGTGCTTGCTAAGTCTTTCATTTCATTATCCAAGGGGCTGAACAAGGCAGGAATCATACCTACTTCACAGACGCAACACAGTTTATCCACTCCTCCAAGACCACATAGTTGGTGAAACTAGAATTTTAACCTAGATATTTGCAACTCCTGAGCTTATCCCTGATGCTGCTGCCTCATCTTTGGCAGCCCCGCAGACTTCCTGGGCCCTCACCCTCATGGCAGCTGTGCAGGAACGGCCCACACAGACTGCTACTTCCCTCTCATGCTCATTAGTTACAAATTCATGGTCATGAGTCCTGCTGGATCTGGCCTCTGCCACAGAACCCTCCTGAGTGAAAGCAGAGCTTGTAACCAGCTGCTGCCAACCCATATGCAGACTGGTAAAGCAAACGCAGTGAGGGCAAAGCGTAGAAAATAGTGAGTAAATGCCACTGTTCCAGTATGTGACAACAGACTCTCAGGGAGAAAACAACACTCTCAAGCCCCTTTGCCATATGGGTCCCCTCTCTTCATTCCCACAGCTGTTGGCCTCAGATGCATTCTTCATCCTCCCTGGACCTCCCTAGCCATATACATCGCAACAAAGTCGCAGCAAACTCCTCTAGCTCTGTGCTTCAAGGTGCCCACAGGAGGAAGGGAATTCTTAGCAGGAGACCCATGCCCAAAGAAAAAGCCATCCTCCATCCTGGCCCCACAGAAGGTCCTCCTAAAAAAGAGAGAAGAACTAAGGGTAAGTGAAGGAGATCGGGAAAATTGTATTTTTAAAATTGTACTTAAAAGAAAAGCACAACTTCAGGATAGGATCAGTTCCCCAAGTTTATCCACAACTGTGGTCGCCAGTCTTCTTTAACTCCCTAGGCTGCATGTTTGCTTGCTTGCTTGCCTACTAGTGTCTTCCTAGACCTTCACACCCAAATCCCTTAGAGAGAATCCACAAATTAGCTTAGCTGAGAAAGTAAAAGGAAGAAGTCTTATTTTAAGAAGACTGCAAAATAAACAGCTTTAGTCACCCATCTTTAAAAACAGAACAGATTGGGCCCAATCTATTTTTACAGGTTTTTCCCCTATAAAATATCCACTCTACTGAGTGGGAGAAGGCCCATGAAAAGACTCACATAGTCACCAGGACAATGGGCAGGGGCCTTTGTGTCTGGAATTCCTGCATTGGTATCTTCCTTATGCCATGAAGGCATTTAAAACAGTTGTCCCATCAAAAACTCACTTGGTCTGGTTCCAGATCAAACTCTACTATCAAAGATTCACTTGTTTTCATACGAGATATGAATGAAGAATTAAAAGTAGCACTGTTTTAATTGGTTCCTTAAACAGTACACAGGAGCTGCAGAGTCACCTTGGGCTCGTGCAGGTGTCTTGGCTCTCATGACTTTGACAGGTTATACCCACTTCTTTCATCCACTCAAGAGCATTAGTATTACAGGTGTGCACCACTACATGTAGCTGGTAAACTTTTAATTATATGTCCATATGTGTGTGCATACACACAAAATACACACCTCACACATATGCATACTGTTGGCCCTGTCTAATGGCTAACAACCTTTACATTCAGCTAAACTCGGTAAAAAAAAATACCTGAAAAAATTCCATCTGTATTAAACATATTTTTCCTTGTCATTGTTCTCTACTCAATACAGTATAATAATTATTTTGTGCTTATATTGTACTGAGCATTATAGCTAGAGATAATTTAAAGCATACAGAAGGTGTATGTGTGTCATAGTCAAATGGCAAACCAGTTTATACAAGGGACTCAAGCATCCTGGATTTCAAGGATGCTCAAGGGATCCTGAAGCCAATCACCCAAGGATACTGAAGGAGGATTACACATGTGTGTGCACATGTGTGCACATAGTCCACCAAGATGCCACTAAGAATGAACACATGTGCTGGGAGCAGGCTCAGTTTACAGTCAGTGTCATGCATGATTATTAATAAGCTTTCTCCAATATGAACAGTGTTCCAACCCGTACAACAATGCATAGCCACCCAAGTCTGAGGAGCACCCTGCCTCACATACTGCATTGAACCCCCACTGGCCCACCAAGGTCCAGCCTCAGCACCACCTCCAACCTCCTGATGACTTCAAATGAGATCATCTTCCGACTTTCACACCAGGGATCTGCAGCTGCAGAGAGATGCAGCATGGGTATCCCATGCTCCCCTCTTCAGCCAGGGAGCTCTGGAAAGGCAGGAACCATGCTGCTTCTCGCTGCCTCTCACTGATGCCTTGCACAGACTAGATGTTCAATAAATGTCTATTCCATGAATAAACACACAAAGGAATTAATAAACAAGTCATTGTGGTGAGTGCTTCATAGGCTCCTTTGTGCTTGCTTAAAGTCTGATCAACATAATTAAAGTAAACCAACATGACAAAATTATAGGCCAACTTAATTTAAAATAATTAGTGTGTAATCTAAATAAACACTGAGAAATGGGGAAGTCACAACTTCGAAGAGAATATGTACACTAGTTATAAGCGTAAAGCATGTATATCAAAGTATATTACTTAATATATATTACTATCACAGGAACAGAAAGCAAAGAGTAATGTGGGAAAAAAAAGTAGGGAGATTCTTTAAGTGGCTTAATCACACACACACACACACAACACAGTTTGAAAATGCAGAAGAATGGGAGAAACCAGCTGGCAGATGGTTTTGATATGGCTGCAGACAGCTGTACAACTCTAACTCCAGCCCTACCAAGCAAATCCCAAGGACCCTACCGATCCCAAGGGCAACAAAGGCCTAGATGCTGCTCTTGGCATTGCAGGCTGGAGGGAGGGATGGAGACGTCAGTTCTTCACAGAGCACATAGCATGTCCCCTACCCTGATCAACCCTAGCAAGACCGCCAACTTTTAACACAGGGAAGTCTTAATAAACCGATGTGTTCTGCTTTCTCTGCACAGGCTTGTATACCAGGTACTTAAAAGAACAAAGAGCTTAAACAGTCACTCTGTTTCAATTGCACTGGAACATTCCAGGCCTTCCATTCATCCTGCCAAGAGCCTGTTCAAGTATTAGCAGATATCAATCTAATATATTGTGCAGCAAGCACCATTATTTTCCTCTCAATCTATTTTACCTGCCACATCTCCCAGGGGCAGATTGGAAAATTTATGGTAATTATATATTGATATAGTGTAGGAGCAGGTTATGTACGGGCCCGTTGCACTTGGCTTTCTTATTAACAAGCTAAAATGTGCTCCATGGGATCCTTCTTGACTCTTTAAGAAATCTTCAGGCTTAACTCTATTTTAATATTTCTGGATTTTTTTTCCTTGATCATAAAAACTGTTCAGCTGTACTAAAACCTCACCAATGCTGTGCCAAGACAGGAATCTGAGGCACAACCCCGGCGTCATCCTCAATGGGCAAGTTTCCAATCCGAAGCCAGCTGCCAACTTCAGGGAATGGTTGATTTCCACACTAAGACACAGAAAGGCTTTGCTGGGGCTGGCCTCCTGGTCCCTGTAAAACTTAATTAAGGAAGACTTAGGCAGTATGAAAAGTTCTTATTAGGAAAAGGTCACCGGACCATACCTGCAGGCCTTCAAAAGAAATAAATTGCGTTTCTTTTAATGGAAGATAGAAATCTCCAGATTGAGCAGTAGATTCCCCTCATGAACACTAAGGATAAGCACAGCCAGGACACAGCCACTGGAGAGGGTGATCAAGCTCCCAGGAACTCCCCTGCTGAAGCAGCAGGAATGAAAAGGAGCCCCAGGCCCGTGGCAAGGGCAAGGCAGAGAAGCTCTGGCGATCAACATGGATGGGGGCTGCTCCAAGAACTGGATGATCCAGTAGGATCTTAGAGCTAAAGGAACATGAGGAGGCCACACAACCCACACACTGAGCATCCCGCTGGACTGGATGAAGTTTACCGTGCCACTAAGCATCTCTGAGCACAGTGATTGCAAATCCAAGCCAGAGCTCAGCTCTTCCCGCTCCCCTAGCTTAGGGCTCCCCTATCCAATGGTGGCAAGTGACAGGCTGCTCAAGGCGGAACTGGTCTGTCCTGCATTCTCCAACCAGCTCTGCAGCTGAACAAGCAGGCTTGGCTTTGGCAGGGCTCCTTATTCTGGACCATCAGGGGAAAATAAGAAAGGGGGTACATACAGAAGCAGATTACTTATGTCTTGTTTGGCTGTGACGCAGGCTGCATGCCTGAAAAGAGCCACCAAGTCACCTGTTTCTTTTTCCCAGCCTGGTATTGTCAGTCTGTGACACTTTACCAAAAGTCGGCAGAGCTGATTAACTTTGCAGAAAAACCAAGTTAACTTCTAGATGAGGACACAAAGGAAAGAAAACTCACCTGAAAGTTGGCCAATTAAAAAGTCAAGTCCAGGATTCATCATCTAACTTATTAAATATTACTTTTTAACCTCTTTCTCTTAACTACTGCCCCCCCCCAAGAAAACCAGCCAGGATAAGTGTAGCAATAAAGTAATTAGGGAGCTACACTCTTTCCAAAATGAAACCCCTAATACTGTAACTTCCAGTTAAATTTAATTATTGCCTAATTTCCTTTGCAATAAGTGACCCAGTTCTTGGACAATATTCTCAGAAAAGATATTATATGCAAGTGTAAAAATTGGCCCTACCTTGAGGAAGCAGAGACCATTTACTGGGCTCCCCCAATCCATCCAGATACAAATGCGTGCAAGAAGACAACGCAGCCCACTGAAGAAGCAGGCTCTGTTCTCACACAAAGGCACAGCTGCTAGCAGTCTAACATTCATGTCTCTGACAAAAGACCTGTCTAAGGGCATTCAAGAGCTCTCAGTCAGACCAGCCAACTGACTTCCAGAGGTCAGCCTTTGGATATCTCATGCGGATGACCCAAGCTGTGTCTCTGCCCACTTCCTCCCACGTGTGCACACCATGCCTGTGTCTCCCAGTTCCACCATGGATGGGGCACTGGCACAGAGAACCCCACACTTTGGGGGCTACAGAAGTCTCTGATGCCTCAAGAAGGCCCCAACCTAGTAGGAAAGTAGGGATAGGATACAGGAATGCTTCCAGCCTTTAGTTGTTGTGGGCTGAGCACAGTACATGATGATGGGTAATCTCAACAGGTGGTGAGATGCACCATGAATAGGCAAGAAGAGTCAGAATCATCCCAATCCCAGGCAGCAGCACAATCTAGGGACATGACACTCTTGGCTGCCTCTTCATTCTTACTTCCCATAATTAACAGTGGTGGGATTAACATTCCGTATTTAAGAAGCTTCAAGTCTAGGAAGGAAATAAACATATAAACAGGTAATTACAAAAGAGTATAATTAATACCACAGCAGGAGCGTCTAAGATTATAGGTAGACAGGGCAACAGGGAGAAGAATCAGAGAAGAAGATTCAGGATGGATTCCCATAGTCTAGGATCTCAAAACCCACACCTTAAATGTAAGAAAAAAAATCTGAAGTGTATAGAGGTCGGAAAGACCTGTATATGCCACATAGACAGGCTGCAGGAACAGTGGACAGCAGCTGAGGAGAATCAAGGAGTTCCACGGACAGTAACAGAGAGATGACAGACAGCCGGCTGCTGATAAGCGAGACGCTCCTGCAAAGCTGAAGCCAGTGGCGCAGGATAGAGTTCACATCTGATCTGACAGCTCTGGAGGGACACGAAGTGGTCTTAGGCAGACAGGATGGATCCAGGCTTGTGGTTGAGAATAATTGCACAGGAATGACACAATGTCAGGGGATTGCAAAATACAACAATGTGTCACCAAAGCAAAATACTAAAACAAAAAGGATGATGGAAAACATTGTGAATTGTCAGTAATGGTTGAGGCATAGAAGTTTAAAATAGTGTGCATTCCACTTTTGTCTAAGCATCGAAGTTTTCCATGGTAGAAATATTTTTTAAAGTAATATGAATTATAAAAACTAAGATCTAAAGAGTTCATATTATATTTAAGAAATATTTTTAAAATATTACATGTTCTTATTCCAGTCAACAAGAGTTGGGAGAACTTTTTTTCTATTTTAAAAATATTACTGTAATGCAGGAAGAAAGAAAGGAAAAAAATCAGCCGTTGTGAGATCCTGCCAGAGATCCGGTGGTGCCCTATACAGACACAGTGGCAGAGGTACAAAGGAGTGGAGATAAAGTGTTCAGGGCTCTGCGACTGATTTAACATGAACAAGCCATGCATCCGTCTGGATACACGGGGTGTCTGCACTGCCAGGCACTGTGGAAGCAGCAAGAACACCCTCCTGTGAGTGAGACCTCTGCACAGCTTGTGAAGATCATAAGATGCAATAAACAAAAAGGACCAGGACTATTTTGAAAAAGAATAAGAAGTAAAAAACTGTAAGTAAATATTAGTTTAAAATATGCTGGAATGAAAACCCATAAAATCGAAAGATCCTGGAAAATAAATTTGATGAGCGGAACAGTGCACTAAAAATGTTAAACTGGAAAAGATAGCCCAGATAGAATAAACAGTGAGCTCACATCACAGACAGATGATATAATAAAAATTATAGATAAAAGACAAAGGTAAATAATAGCTAATGGAACATATTAAAAAGATTAAATAGGGAAATAAAGTCATTTAGGATGCATCAATTTTGCTAAAAGCACATTCTAACCAAAAGGTAATACAAGACAGGCTATAATACAGAAATGAGCACAAAAATGAGCAAACCAGCTGGTCAACCTCACCTCCTGTCCCCACCAGGAAGGACTCTGAGCCCTGTCAGTACTTGCCAGGTCCCTAATCCTCCAAATTTCACTTAAAAGACACTGTCCTAGGAGGTCAGGATTTTCTACACAATCCAAGGACACTCCTTCTAAAAACCCATTTTAGACATCTGTCCCTCTCCTGACCACATCCCACTCCCAGCAGCTGCCCAAAGTACGCTCTCCCATCCACTCTCCTGATAGTACCCATCCCCATGCATCCACCTTCCTCAGCAGCCTCACTCCTGATGGGACAGGCTCCAAAGTACACACATCCCCAGGGGAAGACAACCCATCATTAGGCTCCAAATGCTTGTGTTGCCAGAAAGTGACTCCTAGAATTACCAGTTGTGTATCCTACCTCATATGCCAGATCCTTCAAAACCAGAGAGGAACCAAGTCCCACAGGACTTCTGAAAGTGCTCCAGCATGTAGCCCTAGCTAGGCCCAACACCCAGTGCAGAGCTAACATCTGTTCAAAGTAAATGAAAGAAGAATCAGTAGCCTTCAGGCTGAGACTGCCACATAAAGTTTGAGATGGGCTTAATTGTTCTACAAAGCTATGACAGCGAGGGTCCCTGGCCTCTTATCACTTGTGTTTAATTGGAGCTCCTTGGGGCTCTTGTCCTTTAGGAGGGACTTCAGCCACAGAGGGACCCTCCCATGGGGTCCACAGCAGCAATGCAATAAAGTATCTGTAGCACTGCTGAGTGATTTTAAGGCCAGATGGCTTCCAGGCAAGTGATCAAGGAGGACTTAATGAAGAAAGAGAAATTGAGCCAAGATTTGCAAGACAAATAGGCTGTATACATGAAGGAATACAGAGCAGGCTTCCCTGGAAGGGCAAAGGATGTGCGATAGCCTGTGGAGACCATTTCAGCCTCCCCCTAAAATCTGCCTCTCTCCCCCAAGCTCGCAGCTGGAAGCGAGACACCAAGCCCCACAGGCAGCATCTAGTCCAATGTGAAGCATGTCCCCAAACTCAGTGGTGAGAGCAGTGTAGGAGCTCCAGGAAAAGCATACCTGGCTGGGCCACTAATCTAACCAGACCACACCTTCCTTTCTGGTGCAGAAAGCCACTCCTGGGCTTTCAGCACACCCTCAGACACAAAACCTCCACTGACAGCTTTTGGGACATTTGTGAGGATGTCCTCTGATAGGCCAAGACCTTCCCTTTACCTCTCCCATAAGGCAGCCCTTATGAAGTCCAAACGGACAATGACAGCTTGGAGCATTGCATTCCTTCACAAGGATTTGCATAACTTCTTATATAAGCTGATTATCAGTTCTTACAGGCCACTTGGATTTTGTGAATCATATATACTTAATATTACCAGAACAATCACTGGCATTTCTTCTTTTCAATGCAGAGGAGAGCAGGAATCTTTTTCTGAATTTTAGAGAAGACTTGAAGGGGTATGTCCTAGTCCTTTTAGGCTACTATAATGGAATACCTTGTATTAAATGCCTTATAATCAGTAGAAATTTATTTATTACAGCTTTGAGGCCCACAAAGCCCACGATCAAAGTCCCTCCTCCCTCAAGAGTCACTATTTGCTGAGCGCTCTTAACCTGGTTCAAAGGCAACCATCTTCTCACACCTTCCTCATTTGGTACAGGAGCAAGTGAAGTCTCTGGATCTCTCTTATAAGGACAATAACTCCATTCACAAGGCCTCTACCCTCATGACCTTCACTTTCTCTGAGCCTCATCTCCAAATTCTCTCACAATATGAGTGAGACCTAGGATGGGGGAGGAGCTGGGGCAAGCTAAGGGGGAGTAAAAAGGAACAACATGCTATAGAATGGAGCCTCAGTTCACACGTTTAATTATTTCCATGATTCTGGTCAAAAAAATTGTTCCCCAATTCTGTTGCAACAGAATTCTGTGATCAGAATCATGGAAAGAATTAAATTTGTGAACTGAGATTTGTAAATATATAAATATATAGATGTAGACCAACTCCTCATGATGAATGTATTTATTGCATATGCAAACATACTAAATGTAATACATTTTTTTATTTTACAAATGCACTAAATTTATAAAAAAAGAGAAGAAAAAAATACTATCACACTGAGAATTGTGTTTCATTATGTGAATTTGCCGGGGATACAACACTAGGCTATGGCAGAGGCCTCATCAGCTATATGGCTTTGTATTCACCTGGGGAAAGATGCTAAGTAGAATATTCTGGCTGCTCCAACTGAAATGCAAATACCACAAGTATCAGATACAAAAATGAGAGTGAAATACTCTCCAGTGAAAAATTTACAGGAGATGGCTGGGAACCAGCTTTTGTAACACTTTAATTCCCTCACCCAGTAGCTTTTATTTACTTCAAGAATATGACAGTTTTGGGAAAGTTGAGGAAGGAGGAATTTTTGAAGGGACTGTCTTAAAGAGAATATTAAATGGTGTGAGCTTCATCCCAGTTCTGCCAAGTGGAAGGAGCAGGACATATTCTCTGTTGTCTTGAATTTAGAAAGGAGGTTTCCATTAGTCCACTTACAGAGAGTGACGTACATCCCAGGAGCAAGGAGCCACCAAGTCCTGCTTTGAACACTGAGTGGCATGTGAGAACAAGAGAGTGAAGGGCTGAGACTTCCCTGCACCTCCATGGGATACTAGGCAAGATGAGACCAGGAGAGAAAGCCAGCCTGAGACAAATAAATCCTGCCTAAGAGGGTTGAGTAGGAGGTATGAGGCCTCCAGTGGTGTGAGAATGTGTGAATGTCAGAGAACTGAGACAAGGGCAGTACAGGTGGCAGATATGGGTCAGCCAGCAATGAAGTCTTATCCATAAAGATGAATTCGGGTGAGATCAGGTAAAATTCTACTGAGAAAAGTCAAACTGAAGACACAAGCAGTGAGCACACCACTTCAAAGTCTTTGTACCATCCAGGTAGTGATAAGAAAGATTTGAACCCAAGGCACCTATGGGAAAGGTCAGAGATTGGGCAGATGCACATACAGTGATAGGACTTTATGACCAAGAGAAAGAGGGACTGGAGAACAAAAGAAAAGTGAGCAGGAAGTACTTCAGGCTTCCACCCTGCGACCTGAAAATTTGAATTATTTTTACTTTTAAAAGTCTTGCACACTTAGTCCTGTCTTGGGCACCTATGTCTAAAATGTCTCGACTAACACAGGTCTTAGCCCCTTGTATCCTATACTACTCACTACCTTGTTACTAAGTGTTGAAAGGAGGAAATCAGTGAGCATAGACATTCCAGTTGCCAAGCCAATAAAAAGAAGAACACACAAGTCAACAACTTCTGACACTGCCAGTCCTACCGATAACCCACTACTATTAAAGACTACCGGACTATATTGGAATATTTTGCTGATTCACGCACCTACAATACTTAAATGGCAATGGAATAAACATCTCTGACAAAACTAAACAAAAAGAGGGACACAAATGAAGAACCATTTGTATCTGTATATACAAAATAGGATAGATATACGGCAACTTTCTCTTAATTCAGTGAGAAGAAATATTTGTATTAATAGTGTTTGGACAGGATATCATGTCTGCATCTTATGCTATGAAAAATCACTACGAAGACAACAATATGCAATGTGTTAATTATTGAAACTGTCCTACTAATCGGTTTTGAAACTGTCTCAATCTGTTTGAGTCTCAATCAAATTAATAAAAAAGAGCACAAAATTTACAAAACAAAAAAACTTCTCTTCCTGTTCCTACTTCTCATTAGCCCAACTGCTTCCCCTGATTTATCCAAATCATTTCAATGTTGCTGTTAGTGACTCTGGAAAATCCCTGACACCTCTCTGCCACCCTGCCTACAGCAGCTTCGACACTCCCAGGAACTCTGAGCCTTGCAAGGCCCTTCACTCATAATGAGCCCCCTGACGCTTCCGCGAGCATCTCAGATACCAGGCTGACAGAAGGACAGTTTTCCCATCTCCAGACAGATCAACCCTGCACCGCACTTGGTTCAGGCGTCTGTTGCCTTAATGCCTCTGGAGGGCCATGAAATTTTCTCCTATGCACTTGACCAACCACTGCAGCAGCTTTATCTTATCTCAAAAGCCAATCTGTATCCTTTCCAGCAAGGAGTTTCAGATTTGGTAGGTTTATGCCTAGTATGTCAAGGTCCAGGAACACATTATGACACAAAAAGTCATTTGCTCAGTAAAACCATGAAGGCATAAACAAAAGGAGAAACCAATGAACCACACAGCAACAAAACATGTGAAACGTCAGGAACCACACACACTTTAATCCTACTAGCAAAATAGGAGGTTGTTACAGAAGAGAAAACAAACAGCCTTAATGCTTGCTCACAGAATGGTTGCATTCTTTCCCTGAGCTATTATATAAGAAAATAATTCACTTATTTCCATAAAGCTATGCTAAGACTACATAGAAGCACCAGGAGTAGTTGAACTATCACATTAAGTCCTGGTCATTGGCTCATTCACCATATGGCCAAGGTAGTTTCACCAAGGAAAAAAATGCACAACTCTACTAACCAAGGCCTACCCTCCCACCAAGCCAGCATTGCCCATAAGTGTTGTGAGTGGTGAGTGACATTTCCCCAATTTTAGAAAACAATCTATACACACATCTTTATGACTTAAATATGGTGAGTCATCATGCATTAAAATCACTGTTTAAATGTATGCTACAGCACAGCTGTGTCCTTTTTAAGATGCTAACATACCAGTACCTCAGAAAGTGAACACAGAGTCTTTAAATAGATAATTAAGTGAAAAATGGGGTCATAATGGTGGTCACTCAGCAATTAGAACCAGTGTCCTTATAAGAACAAATTTAGAGATAAGCATGAACCGAGGGAAGACAGTAAAGGACATGAAAAGATGGCCATTTGCAAACCACACAGAAAGGCCTCAAAAAATCAGCCTTGTGAGCAGCTTTCTCTTGCACTTCTAGCCTGCAGGACTGTGAGACAATATATTTGTTTTCTAAGCCATTCAGTCTGTGGTACCTTGTGGTACATACACACACACACACACACACACACACACAAACATAGCTAAACATGGTAGCACATGCCTGTAACACTGGCACACGAGGAGGCTGAGACAGGAGGATCCAGGGTGGTCAACTTAGTGACTTAGTTTCAAACTAAAACATGTGCCACACTTCCTTTTACCAACTTTTCAGCTGCCAGAGTAAGCTCCAGCAGTACTGAGATTTTTGTAGATTTGGGTAACTGTTATATTCCTACCTTGTACAATGATGCCTGGGAAACACATGACAGTCAATATACGTTTGGTGAAAAAACTGAATTGAGAGAAACTCTAAGCTTTCCTACTATAACCAGGAACAGGACAAGGTTGTCTCCTCTCAGCATTGCTTTCCAGCATCACTAAGAGCCTTACCCAAGGCAAAAGAAATGGTATGGTTTGTGTGTATTTGTCTCCCCAAAGCCTCATACAGTCATTGAGATGCATTCTACAGTTTGTGATTAATTCATGATCCAAGGCTGGGCTTATGGGTCTGAGTACTTCTGGGATTATGTGTGTGAGTGCTACACCCAGCCTGAGGCAGATAGACTGAATGTAACAGGAGACAGACTTGCTCTCTGTAGCCATTGTTGCTGCTGCTTCTCCATTTTGCTCTCTGGCTCTTTGCTGCTGCCAAGAATGGATGCTCTCTGCCCTGTGCCCCTCTGCCTTGGAACCAACTGAGAATGGACTGAAACTTCCAGTAACTGTGAGCTAAATGAACCTTTCCTTCCTTCATTTTGTGTGTTAGGTATGTGTCCCAGCAATGAGAGAAGAGTAACTGAGACAAGAAAGAAAATAAAATCTATATAGATAACATAATCATCTATGTAGAAAATAAGAAAAATACTAGGCCAGCCTGATAGCTCAGCAGACTAAAGCACCTGCTTAGGCAGAGCACAGTGGATAGGATTCCATCCCCTGCATGCCATGCCAGCCCTGCCCCCGGGGTACACTGAGACAATGATTGAGAGGGCATGGTGGCCGGCACCTGTAATCCCAGCACTTGGGAGGCTGAACATAGGAGATTACTAGGAGTCCCGTGGACGTAGTGAGACCCAGTAGAACTTGTATCCCCTGTACTGAATGCATAAACAAAAAGGAAATATGAAAAAAACAGAGAAAAACTATAGCACTAATAAACAACCTGAGCAAGTTGCAAAATACAAGGTTAATAATACAAAAATCAATAGCTGTCCTGTAGACCAGTGAGCAACAAATAAAATTCAAAATACAATAACATGCACTCAAATATATGAAACTTAGATAATAGATCTAACAAAATATGTCCAATATCTAAATAGAAAAAATTTCAAAACTCTGATGAACCCAAAGAAAACAAAGAACTAAAAAGGGAGATAAAATCCATATAAGACGTCACACTATTGTCAAGAAATTACTTGTCCCAAATTGACACATAGAATCAATGCAGTATCAAGCAAAACCACAGCAAGTTCATTTTTAAATATTAACACACTGATTTCAAGGTTTATATGAAAAGTCAAGAGATTGAGAATGGCAAGCCAGGGATATAGCTCAGCAGCATAAGCACCTTCCTGGCTAGCACATGGCTTATGCAAGGTCCTAAGTTCAGTCCCTAGAATCAAAAAAGAAAGAGAGATCCAGAATGGCCAACACAGTGCTGAAGAAAAACAAAATTGGAGAAGTGATAGTACCCAACTTCAAGACTAACAGTAATCAAGACAATGGTGTATTAGCAAAGAATTTTTGAAAAGATAAATTGATCAGTGCAATACACTACAGAGCCGTAAGTAGACCCATATAAATATAGCCCATTGATCTTTGACCAAAAAAAAAAAAAAAAAAAAAAAAGGCAATAAAATGAACGTAGTGTTTTCAGGAAAGGGTTCTGAAGGGCCGGCCAAATAGCTCAGCAGACTAAAGCAGCTGCAAGCAGGTGCAAGGACCAAGGGTTCAGTCTCTGGGCATGCCATACCAGCCCTGTCCCCAGGGCGCACTGAGATGGCAATGGAGACTGGGTGTGGTGGCATGTGCCAGCTTTTGGGAGGCTGTAAGCAAGTAGATCACTACAAGTCTGATCTAGTAGTGAGACCCTGAACATCCTGTAGACCCCTCCCTAAAATACAGGAGAAAAGAAAAAGATTCTGGAAAAACTAAATAAATATGTATACCCATGCTCACAAACACACACACACACACACACACACACACACACACACACGAATATAGCTGGGTGGGGTAGCACATGCCTGTAATATCAGCACACAATGAGGCTGAGGCAGGAGGATCATATGTTCAAATCCAGGCTGGGCAACTTAGTGACTTAGTGAGACCTTGTTTCAAAATAAAAAATAAAAAGGGTTAGGGATGTAGCCCAGTGGGAAGGCCTTGGGTTTGATACCTAGTACCACCAAAATAAAGGAAAAAATAAAAAGCAGATATTATGTCCTTCATAAAATTGGACAATAGATATGTAATACAATATTCTACAGCTGCCAGAAGGTAACAGGGGAAAAATCTAGGTGACATAGAGTTTGATAAAGGGATTTCAGGTATAACACAAACATCATAATATATAAAAGAAAAAATTATAAGCTGGACAATTAAAATTAGCAAGTTTTGCTATGTGAAATACACTCTCAGGAGACTGAAAAGACTGCTAGGAAAAGGCATATCTCATAAAGGACTATTTTTCAAGCCTACATTATCTTCCAACTCCAATTAGCAAGTATTTATTGAGCAACTACTCAGTGTTTAGAAAGTATAGAAAATGTGAGTCCAGACCTCAAACTTAATAATATGGTTGGAAGAGAAGGCTGAAGTGTGAGGAGGAAGCAAAGTGGCTGAACAAGGCAGCCTGTGGGCAGGTGCTTTCCCCTCGACAGCTTCAGTTCCCTCATAGCAAAACCGGGAGGCACAGTGAGGCCAGGTGAAGCCTCCTAGGAAGTCTCTCTCCACCTACCCAGCTATGACTTTGTGAGAGTTAGGACAGTCTCGGCTGCGAGGCTGAGAGACCCTATGCAAGTTACATCAGGAGAAGGGTGAGTGAAGAGAGCTGTTGTCGGTTACACCAGAAGTGGCTGCGGATCTGGGAACCAACAGGCCTGGGAGCTGGCCTCTCTCTTTTCCCTTCCCCGCTGTTGCATCTCAGGTACCCTCTGGAATCCACAGTTCTTTTCTTTCTGCCAATATAGTCATACTTTCTGTTCTTTCATAATCTCGGTTCACATGTGGCTTCGACCATGACTCTGTCTAGACTCTTGAGAGATCCTGACCGTACTCCACTATTAACACCGAGGATCTGTGAACATTTTTTAAAGCAAGTTTCCACGCACCATATGGGATTCCCAAGAGATAATCAGGTCCCACCGCTGAGCCTGAGTGATGGGGCTCAGGACACACCACACACAGTGGCAGCTTTTCTTAGGAGGGGGTATAGGTGGCTGAGAAGTTGATGTTTATCATAGTTGAGATCGAGGAATGTCCCCTAAAGGCCTCATGGCTCATAGGTGGGGCTCATGGGCAGTGAGCAGATGGTGGGAGTGCTGTGCTCCTCAGGGGAACTGTGTATTCCTGAGGTCAGCAGCCAGCAGGCTCTTGGAAGGTGGGTCTATCAGGAAGCGGCGGTCTGCCTCCCTCCCGCTCCTTCCTTCTCTGTCTGCTTCTTGGCCACCATGGTGTGCATGACTTCCCGGAGCCAGACCTGCCACCACAGCCTTCTTCCTTCATGCCAACCAGCTGTGGACCCACGGGTGAGCCAGGGTAACCTCCCTTTAAGTTGCGGGAGTGGGCATTGTGACTAAGTGACAAGAAAGGAGCTAAGGCAGTGGCCAAATGTCATAATCTATGAGAGATCCAACAGGTGCCTGACAAAGTACAAGGAACCAAAAAGCAAGTTGAAGGCGCCCATAATTGATAGTACTCTGGGCTTAACCCTTCTGCACCCATAATGAAACTGCCCAGAGGATGTGTGGCTGTTTACTCCAACGTAAACAGGAAATGTGGGACAGGCTGTTGGGTGGTCCTATTGCCACAAGAAGCCATAGGGATAGCCCCACTCATGGTGCCAGAAATCTGGGATCAGGAGGAGAGACTCTTGAACTATAAGGGAGGAGTTCTGGATCTTTTGTATGAGCTTGACAAAAACTATGTAAACTTTCTATGCTTCTTACTGTAGAAAACAATACCTCCCCGCACCTTTCCAGAACTGTAATGAGAACCAAAGGAGGAAGCATCAGAAATTGCTTATAAAAGCGCTGCCTTAAGTACATTTAAATTTTAGAAATTAGCTATAACTAATTAAATGAGATCTATATTTAGGAATAAGGGAAAAAATACTCAAAGGAAATACACCAAATTGTTCCATTTTTTCTGGCAGGTAATGATAGTTATCTCTGGACAGGAAGATATGGCCAATTTTCATTTCTCTGTATTTTCATTCTATATTGTTGAAGATCTCTAAGAGCTCATTAGTATGATAAGCAGAAAAATTGTCTTAAACATTGTGAGTTATTGCGATCTCACTTTCCCCTTGGCTACATCAGATGCCTTTTGGGCATTTTGTTGCTGTTTCTAAGTGTTTCGCATACAGGCGAGGCAAAGGAGCTAAAAGAAGGTCAGCTTCAAACCATGCAATTCCTGCCATATGTTAGCACCCCTGAAAGGACCCAATAGAAAGCAGCGGATGGCAGATGATCCTCATGGCTGTGGGCAGCTTAGATGTGTGTTTGCATCTCAACTGTTCTGTCCACTCCTGCACCCTGATACCAAGATTTAGCTCCCATGCCCTGTCATCTCACTTGGAACTCCTACGTGATGCTCTAGTGAAAATTACTTAAAAGAAAAACGTATTCTTCAGGCCTCCAGTGGAGAGGCCCAATCTGAAGGTTCTGTGAAAATGTGTTGGAGGGTCTAGGACTGCGTACGTGATGACTAGTTCTAGGTGCCAGCTTGGCTGGGTTAATGAATACCTGGGAAAACATTATTTTGAAGTGAGTCTGTGAGGCTATTTCCAGAGAAGATTAATTTGTAGGTCTGAGGAGACAAAGATCTCCTCTCAGTGTGGGCAGGCACTACCCAGTAGGCTGGGGGTCTGAAAAAACAAAATGACAGGCAAATGTGTCAGCCCATCTCTGGGAGCCAAGAGCCACACTTTCTCTCCTACTGAGTTACATCAGAATTCCAGGGTCTCTTATCTTTAGACTGCAGGAGTGAGACCAGTAGCCCCTGAGTTCTCAGGCCTTTGGCCTTGGATTGAAAAATGGAATAATTAGCTTCCTGGTTCTAAGCCTTGAATTTGGACTCAGCCATGCTACTGGCATCCAAGGGTCTACAGCTTGCAAATGGGCTGTCACAGGTCTTCTCAGCCTGACCACATAAGCCATGTAAGCCAATTCCTCCAGTAAATCACCCCATCCTTGTGCTTACCTATCTACATCCTATCTGTCTGTCTCTCTGGAGAATCCCAACTGATACGCAGAGCCAGACCCAATATATCAGCAAGGAACCCTTGGGCTGTATCAGTAACAAAAACATACACTTTCACCATTGAATTAGATATGCTCAAGTTCCTACCATAGGCGAAACAGAAGGTAATGGTGATAAAGTGAAACTCAGAAAGCAGTGCCTGGTCATGTGGGCAGCTCCCAAAGGAATCACTGAGTGCTATATGAGTGTCGTGTACCTTCAAGACTGTCTTCAAGATTCACTGGACATGGCTGTCCCTGAAAGATGTGGGGCCTTGTTCACCCTGAGAAAAGGACCAGGTACTCAGGACTGTATGCCTCTTTTACCACTTCCACTGCCCCCCAAATAGGGAGGAAAATGGTCTCTCTCCCTTTGGAATCGAATTAAAGATAAAGGAGAGAACAAAATTCTTCAAAACTAACCTGAGCTTCAAAAAATATTCTTATGATATGATTTTGCTTATGTTTGAGGTCTTGCTATATATTAAGCATTTGAGAATATAATAACATGACATGGTTTTAAAGTGACATTGTTTTAGAGGGATCTGGAGAAAGAAGGCAGACAGTAGGAGGCTGGGGATGGAGTCACACAGAATAAGGTCAGGGAGACTGACAGCTGATTGATTCTGTGAGAGGGGGTAGAGGCATACGCAGTCACATCAGCAGCCCCAGTGAGGGGCTCCAACAGTACAGGTGGCTACATTCCACCCAGAGTGATTCAGAATTTATACTAATGATCCCTAGTGACCTGAATATGTAGGAACCACTGAGCCATGCTAATCCTATACATGCAGTGTAATGGGGACAAAACATAATTAAATGTAAGCAGTAGCACAAAGGAGAGGTACTGCCCTCCACTTTGGTTCCCCCTGCCTGAAACCATCTCCCCATCTCTGGGTTCCTGACTCAGCAGGAACAGTTTAGATGGTCCAGCCCACTGTCTCCTGCACATGGTGCCATTCAGGGCCCCTAAAGGAACCCCAAAAGCGACTGCTCCCCCTGAGTTTGCAAGTGAGTCTGGCCTTCATGCAGAAGCCCCCCCTGCCTCCACTTTGCAGCCCCTTCCCTGTCCTACCTCCCTGCTTCTTTAATGATGGTGCATTATCCACCCCAGCCGCCCACCAGGAAGGCCAGGCTGGAGCTTCCCAATGGCACCTGATGGAGTTTAATGGTCCATGGACAGACAGATGCTCTTTACCCACTCATTACCACCTGGACCTGTGAACCCCTCTCCCCTGGCTTCCCACAGACAGGACCAGCTTAGGGGATAATACTTTTATTTTAACCAGAATGTCTCAATGGAAGGTTTCATGTTCTCAGCTGTGCTCACAGTGGGGATGTGATTTTTCTTCGTGAAAATGCTATTATTATAGAACCCCAGGCTTACCTTCCCCCCTACAATAGTTCCCTATTATTTGTGGGAAATGGTACTTTGGCACAGTATTTGCATGCAGCCCTTTAACATGAGCCAAGCACGGTTGAGGAGCAAAACTCTGCTTGGAAACTAACTTCAGCTGGACTTCCAAAATGACAACAAACACCCAGCCTGCTGATGCCTGATCTTACCCCTGTAGCTCCCTTATTTTTCAAAATAGCCTCTGAGGTCATCTTAGCCCTCGAGGAGGGAAGGGAAGGGCCACTATGAGGGCTCATGGTAAGCCACAGCTCCAGATGCTTTATAGCAGAGGTTGCACACGGACAAGGACAGGAGAGAGCAGCAGAACAGAGGAGCTGGGCCAACTCTGCGGCCCACACCCTTTCTGAGGAAGGCAGCCACTTGTTAACTTCAGGCTATTGTTTCATCTGTGAATATTGGATCAGCATAGCCCAGTCCATCCTTTCCCGGAGGAGCTGGAGATCTGAAATTCCAAGGAAAGCTCTCCATTGTAAAATGATGGATTATTAATTCTATTTATGGCTGCATATGCTGCACACTCCAAATACAAGTTTGGACTCAAATCTGCCACCTTGCTTGACTTAGCAGTTCTCTCCCCCCAGATGTGTGCTCCACATCTCCCTACTTGAGCCCATCCATAGGCAGTAGAGGGCCATTTATAGACTCCTGTCTCTCCCAGAAAGCTGAACACATCCTCCCGCACCTGTGTCTCCTACTTGGCTGTGGAGGGCAGTGTCTAACTGTGTTGGCATCCTCGGGACTTGCTGTGCCTGGCATGCGGGCTCCAATACGTGTGCTGAATGACCAAATGCACATTTCATTTACCTCTCTCCCCAAGCCCATGATGCTGGCCTCCTCCCCGGTACCACACATGGGAGAACCGAGCTTCAGAGGAGGGAGGGCCTATGCCAAATGCCGGCTCTTAGCAGTCCAGCTCCATCTGCACCGACTTCTTCCCTGAGCACATTCTCCCCTGCACTGTTCCGCGGCCCTGGATCCCAAGAAAATCACTCCCGAAGCCTGAGATACAAAGGGCATGCTGAAATCAAGGAGTTAGGCCTCAGGGGGTCAGCAAAGCCCTCACTGCATGATTCCCCGCTGCAGGGCTCGTCCCTCCAGGGACAAGCCTGAGGTAGGTCAGTGAAGCCATGCCTTTGAACCCCCAATTAGGTACTGAGCGCTGGTGTATCTGAACTGGGTCACCCCCACCCCACTGCGCTTCCTGCCGCAAACAAAACACTTCTCTTTAGCCTTTGGCCTTTGAACTATTTTAAAGAAAGTTTCGCTAACAAGCTGTTCTTTCTCCACAAGGCCAGAGCAGCTCGGTGACCTGGACGCGCTCGCCGCAGGCACCGCTGCGAGCTCTCAGGGCTCGGACGTCGGCCATGTGCTCGGGGCGGGCATGGAGTCCCCACGACCCTTGGCTCCAGTCCAGGCATCTGCAGCAATCCAACGGGGCGCTCCCGGCAAGCCCAAAGCCTGCCAAAGACGATGCTGTCTGTGAGCTGCTCTGCTTCTGGCTCTCATCTGCAGCAGCTTCTGCCCGGAACCGAGTGCCTGGCCTGCCACCGTGTGGACAGTGCGAGGAAAGCACCTGCGGCTCCCTCCCAACGCCCGGTATCTGCAGAGAGCCCTGTCCTGGGAAGGAAGATCAGAACAGGAAAGCCCAAGTTCGCTGGGAAATGATGAAGAAAATGCGGGTAGGGCTTTTTTCCTCCTTTAAATGAAGGAGCGTGAGGCAAGTTTTAAATGCCCCAAAGACATCTCTTTTAAAATGATGTTGCTCAGAGGCACTTAAACTTCGCAATGTGCCAGGACAGGACGTCCTAGGAAGATTTAAAAATAAACGTAAACACCTCACCCACTCCGATCTGGATCCTTCCTCTTTATTTAGAAGTTCAATGTGCTTTCATTGTGGTCATAAAAATCACATAGATTATTAAAGTATATAGGCTGTTCGGAGGATTTTCATCATAACCACTGTTAAGTGTAGCGTTAAATCTATTCACATCATCACACAAGGGCTCCCAGAATTTGCGTAGACTGTAAAACAGGAACGCTCAACAACAGCTTCCCTTCCCGGGGCCCTTCATAACCACCGTGCTACTTGGTTTTCCTGTGACTTTGTCTACTTCAAGGACCTCCTACAGCCACACAGCACACATCCTTTGCGCACTGGTTTATCTCCCTCAGCACGATGTCCTCGCTGTCCACCCTGGATGTAGTATGTGCCGAACCTCCTTTCCTGTCCAGCTTCACACCCTGTTGTACCTATGTGCCACATTTTATTTATTTAAAAAATAAAATAATAATAAAATAATAATAAATAAAATTTATTATACTTTTTCTTTCTCGGTTCTTCCCCCTGGCCTGTGAGCCCTTATGCACTTGGTGTGTAGCTGTCCCTTTGTGGTCCTGCTCCGAGTTTTTTGCATATATACCCTGGAGTGGGACCACAGAACCATATAGTAACTCTGTTTGCTATCTTAAGTTTTAACAAATGCCTTGCAGGTGGGGACATGGGTCTCAGAGGTGGCTTGTGAGGACACCACTGGCAAGGTTTTGAGCCATCCTCACCCATCAAAGGATTAGACCTTTCATCACATTTATTTATGGTGACCTGAGCTACCAACAGCCAGGAGAAAATGGGCAATAAATAAACAAAGCAATCTGAAACAGTGACTATTCTAACAAAAAACTAGGTTGTGTGACAGAGTGTCTTGGGGTGGGGCTCTGGTGACAACGACCCTGACTTCCACGTAGCCCTGTGCCCTTGGCAATATCCTAAGGGCTTCAAGTACATTAACTTGTATAAACTGTGACAACCAAATGATGTGAGGCTGTCACAGTCTGCATTCCCAGCTGAGCAAGATGAAGCATGCAGCAGTGTTGAGTGATGGCTATCCAGCCAGATCGTGGTAGAGCCAAAAGCAGAAGTCAGGCAGCGAGTCCTCAGAAGAGTTTGTCAAACAGTTTTTGGACAGCAAATGCAAAGTGGGGGAGGAATAAACTTCCAGAAGCTGCAAAAGACTAAAATTCCCAGCAGAGTAGGGGGAAGTGAGAGGAAAAAGAGGATAATCCAGAAGAAGACAAGGTCAGATCATGAAAGATCT